>MU226255.1:3973254-3984091 GCA_018584345.1 Thuja plicata
TTTTTGAGTAGCTTTCACACCTCTTTAAGGTGAAAAGACACAACCCTTATTACAAATTATTTTGAAAAAACAATAAACTAACTAAAAAATAACTACCTAACTTTCAGATTTGTCTTTGGTCAAAAATTCAAAACATATCATGACAAGCTAAGATTTCTGCTGAAGATAGGAAATTTGATTTCCCGAACTGGGTCATTTTTATATTTTTAAAATTCGACCATCTTCAACCTTTGTCATCATCATCTTTGCAGCAAGATGAAATTCTAGCATTTTTTGAAACCTTCGCTTACAAAATTTTGATTGTTCCTATCACAGAGCTTCCTTCCTTAATCCATCAACATTTAATTGAAAATTAATATAGTTTTGTATCCCATTTCATGTACTCCATCATATCATCAATTATTGGGCATAGAGTTTAGGATTCCATTTTTAAGATTTTATCACTTTATAGGACTCCAAATTTTGACAAAAATTGAGAGCTCCAATAGCCCAAAAGTCTCCTTCCAAATTTGAGTGCTCTCTTGCACTACTCCTTCAACATAATTTTTTAGAATTGCATAGGCTCTTAGTTTGGGAATGAACTTCCTTTGATATTGTTCAATAAATTTTCCTATTTTCTTCTTTGTCAATCCAGGAATGACCTTAGCTAATGTCCCTTCCCTTATCTGTCTTTTAGTCATCAGTGCATATTGCCATTTCTATGATAAAATACATAGATTTATATAGGGAAAAGGTCTCCTATCTCTATAGGTGCCATCTTGAATGCACCCATCATGTCTATTAGTGCCTCCTAAATCTTATGCATGTCTACAATGCTTTTATTTTCATACTTAATAAATTTGAATCCTGCCAATCCAGCTGTACTTCTAATGTTATTATATACCTCATCAATATTGATCGGTAGTTTATGTGATGCTATAGGTATGTTGCTGGATTCATTCATATCTATCTTCTCCTCATCATCTTCATTCTCCAAGATCAGCTTCCTCCTCGGTCTTTTCTCAGGTTGGCTCAGCATAGCCTTTGTTTCAACTTGTTTTCTTTTACCTGAGCTGCTCTCTCCAGCATTCTTCTTTGTATATAGTTTTGTTGTCTCGACAAGAGATGAAATAGTTGATGCCCTAGTCCTAGGCCTGTTTGCAATAGGAGGGGTAGCCTTAGGTTTGGATTTGCTCTGTCTAGTTGCCTTGGCAACCACTAGCTTCTTTCCTTTTGCCTTCTCAGTGATATCTTCTTCAGGTTCACTCTCCTATTCTTCACTAGTCATATCCTCTCCTTGACCAGTTGACAATCCCAAAGTGCATCCTCTATTTCTTCATCACCCTCAATTCCAATCATCTTCTTCAACTATTTGATAATATTCTTCCTTTTCCTCTCCATAGTTCCAGATTTTAAATCCATAGAGATTTTAGACTTAGCTTCCTCATAATTGCCAAAATGTCTGGCTGAACCATCAATCTCTTCTGCTAGTAGAGCTATTATAGCTGCAGATGTTTCATCAATATTCACCTCATAAGGTAATGACCTTAGCCATGATACCCTCAACACTACTGCCTGAACATAGGTGAAATCTGTATCTACTAGGAAATAGATGTCTTCATAGTGTTTCTGTTAGGAATAAGGTGTGTCAACCTTGGATAATTCCTATTCTTATTATTTGTTTTGTAAAATGTATTTTCTTGCAAATAATGTAATTAAGTGTGAGTGTACATGTCTATTTGGCATGTTGATGTGTCACTCCACTTGATGTGTCGGCATCTTGAATTGTGTGTAAGGAGATCATGGCTGAAATGATTATGACGGATTCCTATGACACATAAGAGCTATTTCCAGGAGATTTCAATGACAGGTGAAGACATGCAAGACATGTGGCAACTGATAAAGTTGAGTACTTTACACTCTTCCACAATCATGGGGTTCGGGGCATCACCCCAAATTTTTTTTTAGGGTTCCTATTTTCTCAAAGAATGGTAAAACCCTAATACGAATATCCTTGGAAGTTGCCCTAAAAAGGAAAGCGCATGATATAAGTGTTTTTTAGGGTTACAGGAAAGGATATGAAAAGAGTGTATTGTTGGTATGATCTGGTGCTACTTGATTTTTCTTAGAGTGTTGATTTTATCCTGAAAGAACTTGCATTGCAAGTGTGTTGTAACCATTGTGTTGAAGATAATACATTGTGCAGTTTCGGAGTGCTGGGGTTTTTTACCGAAAGGTTTTCCCTAGGGTAAATCATTGTGTCATTCTCTATTTTCTGTATGCATGGTATGTGGCTGCAATATCATTGTTAAAGTAGTTAATGAATCTAAAATTGTAAGGATTTAAAGGAATTTGCACAATACTTTCCTATGGAGATTAGTGTAGGAAGCTGTTTCCGCACCTGAGTTTCCTTACAGTTTCTTAACTAGTGACTTGGGAATTCTGCTTCTCAATCTCATATTTTTCTTGAATTCAACAAAATATGTTCCCATGACATTGTTAAAATTACTACCTAATTTCTCAATAATCACATTGATTTTCTGTGTAATTGGACGGTCTGTCTTCCACACAATATCTCCAAAAGTGGGAAATATATTATGTATATAGAAGAATATGCAAACTAGCAGAGAACAAAAATTACACATTGAGTTCTTTACCTTTCGGATTGAAGAAAGGTTCTCAACTAGATGGGTCATCTAAATCTCAACAAGGTCATAGGTATGATCCTTTTTCATAATCTTCCATGCCTAGTTGACTGCAATACATGGGCCACTGTGCATTTGGCTCGACTGATAGAATTTGTGAGCTATGAACCTTACTGCAAAATCGATCTCCAAATCTATGATAGTAGAGATTTTCATCCCTCTTTTGTTCCAAACTTCCCTAGTGTTTTCTTTAATATCCTCTTTACTCTGACATCTCATGGTTCTTTTTCCGTTAACAGTTGGATAACCAGTTACTTGACTAATGATTTCCTTTGTGATCTTAACTGGTCCATTATCCAACCAAATGCTCATGTCATGTACACGGCTAATGGAAATATTAATCCATTCTATTCTGAAATCCCTCAGAAAATCTAGGGCATGAGTTAACCCTTTCTCGGCTAGATGTTTATGCTCATCTTTTAGGGCTCCATCTACACACAATATCCCATATGATTGTCTTAGCTCATAATCCCCAATTTCGCTAAATTTTCACATATAACATGATCTTATATCATGAATCATAAGAAACTTTGGTGGAATCAATGATAGGGCTATGATCAGATCACCTTGGATAGCACTTTCAGGAACTACCCTGAAATTAGGAGGGGCATAGGTGTTGCTCCTAACCAATTGATCTTTCATCAACTCCTTCTCCATTTTCTTAGCTAGTGTGGAAGAAATTATGACCATTGTCTCCAAAAATAGGGTTTCAAATATTATGAACAAAGTACCTTGGCAAGTATCAGAACTCACGCGTTCTACTAAAGAGGTTGCCGATGACATGCTATTGAAATCTCAGAAGAACTTTACTGTAATCAAGTTCACAAATGCTCAACTACTGTGAAATTCTTAATCACACGGTGAGAATGAAATTGAACATCTCATTCCTTTATATAGGTTCCAATGGTTGAAATTAGGTTAGTGTTAAATGTTCTTTCCGTTGAGTGAGTTCCAAACAACTGTCCTCGACTGACTCACAAAACTTGCCTACCTCTCGGTCACAATCCATACTCGGTCATCAAACAAAACTTGCTTAATCATATCAACTCGACATACACTAGATAACTCAGTCTTAGTGCACAATAATACTGTTGCTTGACACCTATAGTGCATATTGACTTTGCTTGGAACATGTCTCAAAATATATCCTGATGCATCTTATCATATGCAGATATGGACTTTTGCATTTTTATATGTTAGGAACTGATGAAAGATATGGAATATAAATGCAGTTCCTCACATACCTCTTTTTCTTAGTTGGTGATGGTGTGATCACTTGATCCATTGGATTGGGTGACCTCGGCTACAGTAGCTTCACTACTACTCGGTTCTTCTTTCCTTGTCCATTTCTGGTTCATCTGTGCTCTAATCTTATCAACAGTAGGAGAAGGTACCCTTGTCTTGCATTCTCTCCTAGTATGACCAATTTTCAGACATTTATAACAAACTAGGCTTCCATTCATCCAACTCTTAGATTTTCCTCTGAAATGTGTCTTTATGTAGTTTTCTGGAACATGCCCATACTCACCACAGTAATGATAACTATGCCATGTGTTGTAATCCCAATTATAAGTGTTACCTTTCCTTGGTGCTTTTTCTTGTGTCTTTGATGTCCATTGTTGTTTAGCATTAGATCTACAATCTTGTGCTCTACGTCCAAATTTTTGACAGCTGTAACAATACCCATTGAATCTAGGTGTGGGAGGTGCATTGTTTTCCTTTGCCCAAAATTCATGTGCATGATGTCCAAACGTCTTACAGTTAAAGAAATAACCATTAAATTTAGGTTTAGGATTAGACTTACCATTCATGCTTTGACAAATGTTTGCTGTGTGTCCTAGCTTTCCACAGTGGTAGCATACAGGCTTGTTGTTCTTTGTCTTTGCATTCCTCCTTTCACCAATCTTAGATGATTCTCCTTTCTCAAAAGATGCCTATTGTTTGGTATGACCTAATCCAAAAGAATCCTTAGATCTTCTTAATGCTTCCATAAGGTTTTCAAAATGATTTAAAGCTTCATTAGGTCTATTCAATATTTCATTAAGTTCTTTCTCAGATCTTAGTTCATATTTCAAGTGACTATTCTTAGATCTCAGATTCACAATTTCTATATCTTTCCTGCTGATCTCATGATTCACAAGTAGCAGTTGATTCACTATGTCAACTTGATTGTTCATAATAATTTGTACATCATGTGTCCTTTCATCAAGTCTGATAGTCATCACTCTTTTGTCTTCATCAGCCATAGCCTTGTCATCTTCAGCTTTCTTCTTCTGTTCCACTACTTCACATAGTCTTACTGTTTGCATTTCTTGTTCTCTTTTCAAGTTTTTGACTTCTTCAGACAATGTATTGTTCCTTTCTAGTAGATCTGAAATTGCTGCATCTCTTTCAGTAGAGCTTCCATTCTAAAATATATTTGTAGTGTCTTCTTCCTGATAATGAGTGTCATTCATTTTTTGGCCAAATATTTCCTTGCTTGCAGGGACTTCTTTAGTGTCTGTCTTACTATTTCAAGCCGGTGTAATGCTGGCTGAATATCAATCTTTTGATTCTCAATGACTTTACCCAATTTGTAAACCTCCATCTCAAGATCTATATTCTCAAGCTGATTAAAACCTTTTTATAGGAGAACCGAGCTCTGATACCAATTGTTGGAAATACAAGATGGGAAATAAAGATACTAAGAGGGGGGGGGTGAATCATATCTTTAAAATTTTTACCTCTTAAAACAAACTGGTCCACAGCCAAGCATAAATATAATTGATTTATCAACTAGTAGCATCCATAACACAAAATAAATAACTCAAGACACATAATTTTGGTAACCCGCAAATCCAAGAAGGTAAAACTAGGGTGGGGATGACACGCACAAAATCTTCAAACTGCAGCAATAAAGTGTGCCTGTTAAGGCTATAAAATTTGATCACACTTGATGATCTACCTGATTAAAGTTATGCCCAGTTAAGAGCTACATATCATTACAATCTACCTTGTAAAAGGATTTATACTTACAAAAAATTAAGCACTCAGCTAAGAGATTTAGAAAGGTCTATTAGAACGACTCTGTTAAGAGATTTCACCTGATACACCTATTAGAATATCTCAGGTTCTGATCCTTCGATATGCACTTAGATGCTGATGATGGATCTCCTCTTTCCAATACCTTCTCTGATCTAATAATTTGATATATCTTTTCTCTGCTTCTCACTACTTTTTTTTCTATGCTAGATCTATGCTTCTTCACTCTGAAATAACCCTTCACACATCTCTCATGTACACATACACACTTCCTATAAAATTAGGGTAAGAAGAAATATTATATACCTTATGGATCTGGAATCTAGATCTAGATCAATGATCAAGATCAAATACTTATGCCACTTGGGCATTCCAATTTTCTAATTGGTTCCATGCCACGCATTGGGATCAATGGTTTAATGCATAATTAACTCTGTTGAAAACATTAAATTCTCAAACAAGTCGGCCCAAAACTGTTTACCTTCAAGTTTGTGCCATCCCTGACATGTATGAAAAAACTGTCTTGCTTGGCATATGAAGACTCTGGCACTTGGCATGGACTAATCAACTTCACTTGGATTCTGTGTAATTTGAGAACTATTGACTACTCAACAATGACTACTGCTCGACCTATACTAGATAGCTCAGCCGCAGTGATGACTGGCTAACCTGTCTAGATAAATGAATAAGTGTGGGACACTAATGATAAAAAAACTTAGAAATCAACATAAACATGTCATATTGAGTGTCTCAAATATTTCTATGTGGCATGTCAAGAGGTCTCCAACAACAAAAATTACCAAGAGACTATTCTGTCAAAGTCTCAGAGGCCCTGCTCTCGAATGGTTCATGAACTTTCCACAAGGATCTATCTCCAGTTTTTCTGACCTCACTGAGAAATTCATTGCACAATATTCTTATAATATTGAACATCAAGGGTCTTTAAGCAATTTGTGTAACACTAAACATTGCAATGGAGAGACTTTTGCAAATTTTTTACAATGATGGAGACACCTTGAGAATAAAATGCCTTGTAAAATTCCCAAATAACACTTGATCAATAGATTCAATTTCAATATTGTACCAAAAATGGCCTTTCACATGAAAATGGCCTGTACTGACACTTTCAAATCCTTGGTCAAGAAAAAGAAAATTATTGAAGATGAGCTTCTCGAACAAGGGACTATTAAGTGCTACACCCCCTCATGTAATGGTAAACCTAAATTTTGGACCAAAAACAAGAACGGTGTTAATGATGGGGTGATTGAACCAAAACATGGGAAAAATGTGCAAGCCACTTGAAATCAAGGAAATCACACTAATCAAAAAAATATGCCTATCAACAAGCTTTCTCACAATAAAAATATCAACAAAAAACTAATTTTAACCCACCCAACAACCTTTTCCCCACCGTAACAATACCAACAACACCAACACTCATCGACATCATCAATACACCCCTCTTGCTGAATCCATCTATGTCATTTTTCACCGTCTTGTTGAACAAAAAATTATGGTATTTTTGATCACCAAGCCATATGATGAGAATCAAAATAATCCAACTTGGTACAATGATAATGAATATTGTGAATACCATCGTATTAAAGGTCATGATACTAAGAATATATAAAGCTAAAAAACTTCATCCAAGACCTCATTGACCATGGTAAAATTTAAGTTGAGGGACATAACCCATCATCATAAAATGCTCAGCTTAATATCTATACCACCCCTTCCTTGAGAAAGGAAAATATAAGTCCTCTCCATCAAATGAAATGCCTTATGAATATACCACCGACACCATCCTAGGCTTTGAATCCTTGTGCAGTCGTATCAAAGAAGCCAATAATCATGTAAATACTATCATTGTCAAAGGTGATAGTTGTAATCCTACCACTCACCGAGGAAGAATCACCTTCCAAGCTAATCATCCTCTATTAGAACCATCTACTTCCACTAGACCCACTTCCTTCTATAACCTTCTTCACCACCTTTGGAAGACCCCCGCATAGATATCCATCCTTGAGACTCTCCTCACATCCCATGTCCATAAAGAAATCCTCAAGGAATCTCTCCTTGAATGCTTTGTCCCTAATGACATTAATGCCTCTCAGTTTCAAGCCATGATTGGGAACCTCACTGCACAACATCATCTCATTTTCATAAACAAAGACCTCCGTACTCCCAATCCAAACCATAATAAACCCTTAGACATTGAAGCCATTTTCCGCTGACACAAAATCAAAAGAGTCCTTATAGATGGTGGATCTAGTTTAAACCTTTTTACATTGAGATTAATAAAACAATTGGGACTCCCTAACATCCTAATTTATCCAACAAAGAAGATACCAATCAAATCATACGATGATAGAGAACAAGAGTCAAAGGGTTTAATTACACTTCCTCTTCAAGTGGGTCCCATATTGATTGAGATTACATACCAAGTTCTTAAACTTGACCTACAATACAATAACTTCCTTGGTCAACCATGGATCCATGCCATTAAATTTATCCCATGCACCTTCCATAAATTCCTCAAATTCTCTCATAACAAAAAAAGGTTACTATTCCTGGGGATCCCAAACCCTTCCAGTATTGAAAAATGCTTGAAGGGAAGCAAACAAATTTCTATGTTCTCAATGAATTATCCAAGCCATCCACCACCAAAATTGCATCTCATATAAACTCCAATTCTAAATCCACCAATTTTGATGACCAAGTGAAGATTGTTGACAAAGGTTGTGAAGAATATTCAATACAAAATACCTTTATGTTGGTCAACTCCTTTTATCTACCAAATCTTATGGTTTACCTTCCCCCATCTTTCCCAAGGGTGAGCCTTTAATTCAATGCAAGAATACTACCTTTGATAAATCAATACCTCTTAATGAGGAGAATCTAGAAGAAGATGTATTATCATGGTATATAGAGAATATAAGGACAACCCCATTGAGATCCCAAAAGAGAAATATCCAAAAACATATTCTATAGCTAAGAATATGAGATACCATGAACAATCTTGGGGGAAAAAGAACAAGACATCAAAGAACCTAGCAATCCCAGGGCTTATTATCACAATAGGGGACTCAAATATCACTTGAAAACTAAAGTGTTCACAAAATGAACATGAAGCTTCTTCTGATTCAGAAGACCTTGAGGAGGAATTTTACGAAGTGCCTTTTAAATGCCTTGCCGATGACATCTTTCACTACTATATTTTACTCCAAATTTTGATGAATGTTTGTTGACCTATGAAAAAAATATTGTTGAATTACCGATGAAAAACTCATATAGATTTTCTCTCTATTTTATTTGTTTCTTTTACGACCAACGTTTATATGTTCAAAAATAGATGATAAATTCATCCATCTAGCGACAAAAATTAACCACAAAACATTACAAAATGCATCTTCAAATGCGTAAAAATTATGAAAAATATTGGTCGCAATTTTGACTATGTGGATCATGCCATTATGATTAAAATACCATCATTTTTATAGAAAATTCATCGAATGTTTTTCTAGTTCATCTTTGTATGTTCGTTGAAATTGAGACGAAACCCTGTAATTTTTTTTTAACTTATTCATTCAAATGTATGCTATTACATACATTTGAATTTTTATTATTATTTGTGTGGGTGTTTTTTCTAATTATAGCCTTGTGGATATGTTCATTTTAAAGAACCATAATTTTAATCAAAAAATTATTGTAACTTATTGTATGTGGTTATCTGATATTGATGAGCAATGATGACTTTTAGGACTATCCTCACAATAGATAGATCAGGGTCTGATTTCTTTCAAGTTTTGGAGTTTTACATTGATTATAGACCTTTAAGGACCATTTTAATGTTGTATTCAGTTCATCCATGAATCCCAATATGACCCATGTTGGAGGGGGATCAAAAATAGTAAGCACATAAGAGCTTGTAAGTCTGATTTTGGACAATAAATTCCAATTTGTTTATAGTATTGTTACAAAAAAAATGTAATGGAAGGAATTTAATTTAAAGATCATTCAAAGGGGTTGGGTACCTTGTTTTTTTTAGAGTTTCAAGGTTGTATTTGAAGGTTTAATGTCTTTGATCATAACATTTGATTCACTTGGAAAAAGCTTGGATCTAAGTACCAAAAAGTTATAGTCATTGTCAAGGTGAATTGGCATCATGAGTGGATGTGTAAAGAAATAGATTTGAAGCATGGTTTTATTGTTCCCTACTTTCCTATTTATCAAGAGTATTGTTCCTTTGATTCATTTTAAACTTTTAAAGTTTTAGGTGATGTGTTCAAGCTGAGATATAGAGTGCATAAAGTAAACTGAAAAGAGAACAAATATAGAAAGGAAGATCATTTTCTTTTATTCATGAAAGGAAATTCTACATTTATATACAAGAATTTTTAAATAGACATTACAAGTACATCTTGAAAATACAAAATATTTCTTTTGAATCTTTGATTTACAAAAAGAAAAGAAGAGTACATGGAAGATTCCACACAAGTTGTGGTAACTACAAAAACTAATGCTATGCAACATAAATAAAATTTCTAGAAGTCAAGATAAGAAGATAAAAGGGAAGATCTACCATTTCCCGCTAATGGAAGTGTACGCCTCTTCTTTTTGATTCCCAAAGCTTTCCAAAGGTGAGGGTTAGTAGCTAAGGTTTCACAAATGAATGCAAATCAAGTATATAATGACTACTAAACGAACACTAGAAACATGATCAATAAAATGTACAAGCAAGAGAAAGGAAGAAAAATACATGCAAACCCCATGATGCTTGAAGCTTCTATTATTTCTCTCTACTCCTTCCAAAACGCTGTTCTTGATGCTCAGTATTGGCGGGGCAGCGTCTATGAATTGAGAAGCTTCGAGAATTTGATAATTGAAATGTGTGTGTGTGGTCGCAAGATGGCTTGAATACTAGAACCAAATTGACGGAGTAATGGCGCACAAGAGCTTGAAATCTTAGACCCTTCAAATGGTTATGAAGGGTTTATTATATAGAAATTGGTGATGATATGAACGGTTGAGATCAATCCCAGAGATGGGGAGATGAACGGTTGAGATCAAAAGGAACAGGAGAAGTCCTCAGTAAACTCCACCTCTTCATTTGGTAAAGAGGAGATAGAGTT
>MU226255.1:3988311-4042195 GCA_018584345.1 Thuja plicata
TTAATGAATGAATGCAATCTACTATGCACAAAATATATGAGTAATGCATGTGTTAGTTAGAAAGAAGTTAGTTTGGATAGATGTGCTCTGAGATTGATCTAATAGAATTTGATGATAGAAAAGTTTTGTTTTTTGCATTTTTTGGATAGATATGAACTGATAGAAAGGATGAATGTCTCAAGTCGCTGCCTCGTTTCCAATAATTGTCATCATTGCATCTTTTTTGTATTTTCTGATATTCTAGAAGAGCGTCAAATGATCCAGATCACATACCACCTGGATACCGCCATGACCTCTTGATAGCGGAAGGAGTAGAGAGATTGAATAGAAAGAGATTCATAGTGCACCCAAATATTGACCATCTGGATTCAACTATGTTCCCTGTTTGAAAAGAAAGAGAGCCAAGAGCACCCAGATATTGACCATCTGGATATCACTTGTCCTCTAATTTAATTTAAAATAAAGAAAACAAGATAGAACTCCTATGTACCCAGAGTCCATCTGGATAACACTGTGAGCTCTTGATTTCTGAAAGGGAAAGCCAAGCAAACAAGATAGAACTCCTACACCCCTAGAGTCCATCTGGATAGCATCGTGAGCTCTTGTTTGCAATATAAAGGGAAAGACCATAGAAACCAAGATAGAACTCCAAAGCAATTTAGAGTCCATTTGAATATTGCTGTGAGCTCTTGATTCTATAAAGAAAACAAGAAAAATAAAAGAGAAGGAATGTCTAATTCTTTCGTAGGGTTAAGCTCAGATCGTGGAACTGCGCGGCTGCCAGATAAGTGACAACGTCTACCGCATTTATCCTAAATCATCATGGCCCTGAAATCAAAATGAACATTCAACAAACAACAATCAAATAAAATAAGTCATGATCTATCATAGCTACTCTCCTCACATGGTGGATCCTGGAGTAGCGTAAGAACATAACCCTGAAATATAGACTAACATCTGAGTGACTTGACTGACCTAGTCAACATTTTTGTGTGGTTCCTTGATGCAGTTGGATTCTCATGATTGACTCAAACTCTTTGGATAGGCTTGATTGGCTTGATTGGGTTGATCATGTTGGCAGCAGATCGAGCTGTGTCAGATGGGTCGAATGCATGTTTGCAAAGCTCATGATTGTGACAATATTGATTGATAGATTTGATTGCTCTACTTGATTCTTCTGATTTTCCATGAGGAAAAGGTCTCCTACCTCAAATGTTCATGGCTTCACCTTCTTGTGATAGTTCCTTCTAAGGCAATTTTGATAGCCTTATAAGTGGTCGAAGGCATGTTGCCTTCTTTCATCTAGTAGCTCTAGTTCACTGAGCCTTGCTACTCTATTGTCTTCGTCTGAAAGCAGGTTCTTCAATGATATGCTGAGGGATGGGACTTCCACTTCGAGGGGTAATACCGCCTCTGTTCCATAGACTAGGGAGAAAGGAGTAGCTCCTGTAGGTGTTCTCACACTAGTTCTGTATGCCCATAATGCGGGACTAAGCTGTAAATGCCAGTCTCACCCTGACTCATTTACTATTTTCTTCAGAATCTTCAAGATTGTTTTGTTTGTAGCAAAATGTACGCCTCTTCTTTTTAATTCCCAAAGATTTCCAAAGGCGAGGGTTAGTAGCAAAGGTTTCACAAATGAATGCAAATCAAGTATATAATGACTACTAAACGAACACTAGAAACGTGATCAATAAAATGTACTTGAGCAAGAGAAAGGAAGACAAATAAATGAAAACCCCATGATTCTTGAAGCTTCTAATGTTTCTCTCTACTCCTTTTGAAACGCTATTCTTGATGCTCAGTATTGGCGGGGCAGCATCTATGACTTGAGAAGCTTCGAGAATTTGATAATTGAAATGTGTGTGTGTGGTCGCAAGATGGCTTGAATGCTAGAACCAAACTGATGAAGTAATGGCGCATGAGAGCTTGAAATCCTGAACCCTTCAAATGGTTATGAAGGGTTTATTATATAGGAATTGGTGATGATATGAACGATTGAGATCAAAAGGAATAGGAGAAGTCCTCAGTAAAATCCACCTCTTCATTTGGTAAAGAGGAGATAGAGTTTGGTTAACTGAGGAGCTAATTATGAGTAACTTTTTTGAACTAAAGAGGTGGGTGAAGTTACCCATGTGGACTGGAGAGATGGGTGGAGTAACCCATGTGATCTAATTGGAGTTATCTCTTTGAAGATAAATGAATATTTAATTCATTTATTTAATAATTATTTTCAACATGTGAGATAATTGAATTCTTTTTGATTAAGAATTGCTTTATTTGATGAAATTAAATTAATTTAATTGGGAGAATTTAATTAGTAAGTTTACATATTTGGATTTAAACTATAGGAAATTGCGTTTAATTAATTAATTAATGATAATTAATTAATTAAAGCTAATTTATTAAATAAAATTAATTATCTAATTAATTTTGGGAATTTGATTAGATGATTTGGGGAATGAATTTAGAGGAAAATAGATGATTAATTAATGATTAAAAAACCATTAATTAATAGATGAAAATTAGTGTTTTTAATGTAAAGTTGCAAGCCTGTCCATTTTAGGGTGTCTATAGGAAGATTGTTGTAAGTTGATGCACTAGATGGAGAAGTGGGTCCCACATCCTCAACATTCCTGTAGAAACAATGAATATGATGTCAATCATAGGGACTGAGCAATGAAAAATCTAAGCTCATCTTTAAAGTTTACTCCTATACTTGCAATTTCTAGTCACCTGTCATCATGAAAATAAAAGGCAGAAGCAGAAAAGGACTAAAGATTCAAGTGAAGAGATTTTTTGAACTAACATATTTTATTTCCTTGTGCAATTATAGAAACTATGAAGAAAATATGTCATCACAGGGACGCATTATTTTTATATGAAACCTTATGACTAATTATCTATCAGATTGTAGTTTCATATTAAAATATAATTAAATTATCTAAGGGACATGCTATTTCGACATGAAACCTTCTATTTTAGATAGACAAACAACTGCAAAATGCATACTAAAATAACATATTTTAATATGTGTATTACAAGGATGCTTAAACATGGAGGTTCAAGGAGGTGTGGTCATTACATATACCAAAGAGATACATAGAAAGAGGATTCAACATTGTTATTATTTTGAAATAGTTATGATATAACAATAGAGTTGTCTTGTTAACAATGAGTTTTCCAAGATTATGATTTTGTAAATCAAAACAAGCATTGAATGCAATAGAAGATCATAAAGATGAAACAACATAATTTTACTTCAACAGTTATCCAATAATGTGAAGAACATAGGAGCTTAAATAAATGATAAATGACCATTTGAAAAATAATAGAAGTGGATGCAATTAGAGTTGCTTCAATAAGAACATGTACACTAAGATCAAAGGAGCTAAGATACAATTATATCAATTCAATAACATAATGGGTACAATAGAAACTTTAAAGATTTAACTTATCAGATAACATAAGTTGAATTAAATGATCATATACAACAAAATATTAATAACTAGAACATGCTACATAGTCAAGTGACATGATCAGTGTTAGAAACCTTGATGATAGTCTAGTTATAGAAGAACAATTACCTCTCTAAAGAATAATGATACAATAATTATGTCTAAAAGGTCATGGAACAAAGTGGAGAGAAAGATATTTTCATTAAGAATATTTTTAGAGCCAAGCATATAGGGTGATGCAAGTGCATTTAGTATATTGAGCAACAAGAAACTATACTAGTTCAGTTGCAAAGACATGATAAACAGATAACAAATGTGCACAATACTACAGGGACAAATACAGTTCATTAAGATATTTTACATGTGTATATAATGCCAATGAAAAAGTTTATATCATACAAGAAATTAGGGAAAATAGAGCTACATATGTGTTGATATCACATAATAGGATCAAAATTGGAAAGAATATCTCATGACAAGGTTGTAATCTAAGTCAACAAAAATGGTTGAACATGCCAGTGATGACCAGTTTCAGCTACACACACATGAAAATCATCACAAGAATGCATTCAAGGGACAATATCATGAATGCGTACAAATATAAAGACATCTCAATGATGTTCAAACAATAGCTATAATATAAACAATAATTTCATCTTGACAGTTCATTGCAAAGAACTAATCATATCCACTCCTTAATATGTCAATCAAAGAAAGTATATTTAGTATCATATCATGATGAGAAAAAGGATGTAGTTAGAAAATGGTATTAAAATTCATCAAGGAATTAGTTTTTCTATGTATATGCAGACAAAGGCACAATAATTCCAATGTTCATCAAGTACAAGAGAAAATTAGTTAAAGAGGACTAAGAGATGAAATATAGATGAAACTAAGGTAAGGGTATGCTAAGCAACCTGATCCAAGGGAGTCCTGAAATAAAAATTTGAAAATGAACTTACATTAACCTAATTCTATCACCCAAAATAATTCAATCACAACCTTGGTTATAAATTTTCCCCATTTTGCAAGGATATTGAGGTCAAAGGATAACATTGGAAAGAATATAAAATATCTCAAAATTATTTCTAAGAAAGGAGGTAACAATCACAAAACTTACTCACAACTAGTAACAACCCATATAAGTATGCACAACTTCCTCTCATGATAGAAAAACCAAACTTTTACACCAGAGATCATTACTATAATACCCTTAATGAAGATCCATGTCAGTGAGAAAATGATGCAAATATAAGAATCTATAAAATAAAAGAGCTTTACGTAAAATTCTTCCATATTTCTAAAAGATACCCAATCTCATTGAAATAGTTCAACAACTAGAAATATCTATTAAATTATTAGTAGGCAAGAAATGATGCTGAAGATCAAGTATATAATTCAATTATGATTGCTTTAAATTATATAATTCAAATGATAAAGTTTCAAGTCGACTAATAAACTTTAAGTAAATATTTTAATTCTGATTTCTAAAAACATTATTATGCATTAATCTAATCTAACTAGATAATAAATTTACATAATGCATAACATAGAATAATTTATCTTCTCATTTTATCAAGTTTCTAATTTATTATAAAAAATACTTAAAAACATCTTATTTAAAATCAGTCTCAAAACCTACTTAAATAACTTTAAATTCTATTAAACTTATGAAAGAATAATAAACACCTAAGATAATTAATTTGCCTAATTAGTAAGTCCTTAAATTGATTCTTAAACAAAACAATCTTAAATAAAGATACTTGAAGCATAAATCAAAGACTTATGACATAAAAACTAAACTAAAATTCTAAAGGGGACAAGGACAAATCATAATTAAAATTTGGAATCTATAACAAGGAAGAAGTCGATTCCTCTATTTTTTTTTAAAAGACTAAGTCAATATTATTTTGACTTCTTAGTTAAAGCCCATATCATTCGTAAGCCCATTTTATGAGTGAATAATAATTAACTAAAAGAATCCATTAATTATATCGGTGTTGAATATATTCATTAAATCAATGAATCCGAACATCACCATCTGTCAATATAAGTAAAGAAAATAGGATCACTTGTTCATGCGTAAGTTGTAGGCAATATTAGGACCCATAATGACAATCACCAAGTTGGATCATAGGTATAGAAAGGAGGAAATAAAAATAATGCCTAAATTCACAAATAAAAATGGTAGATAGAAAGCGTCCAAATAATTGAAAGGTTTACGCTATATATTTGCAATATAAAATGCTAATCTAGAAATGAAATACATAGACCTCAAGATGAGATTGATATAAAATGCAAAAATGCCAAACCAAGAAGTTAACACCAAGCATGAGGAATCATACATAGATCTATTAAGAGAAAAGTTTGATGATGAAAATAGTCAATGAAATTTTCAAAGATGCACAATGAAGATAAAGGGTTGATTAAAAGGAAGATTCAACATAAGTAATTACCCCCGATCATACAAGACAATTAGAGATGCAAATTTGATCGATACTAATAAGTTGATCGAGCAAACGATTAAGAGAATTATTTATTAATATCAAGTTATATGTAAGGAGTGTATTCTAGACATTTGAGGATTGATTTGTAGTGCATACATAGCCATTCGATAAACCAAGTCATGGCTAAGAACCAACACAAAATATAAATAAATTCATAGAGATATAAGATAATAATAGGAAAAATAAATTATAAAAATGATTCATGCATTGATACTATGTTGTGCCTTATTTTTTAATTGAAACAAGAGGGAATTAGAGATCGTAAATCCTTCAATACTACCAATAACTATGGGGGCTCATTCTTAGGAATTATTCTTTACACAAATCCGTCAAGCGATTGAATAAGGAGAGGCTCTAACTCGCCAATGCAACCCAAAGTTCCTCAGCTATATTCCTGGTCCAAAAATGAATTAAAAGAGTGCAACAATGACAACATGGAAAGTATCACTTCTCGTATTTGATCATTCTCCATTTTTTAAAGAGACCCTCCGATCAAACTTATGAATTATTATCTCCCCAAACAGACTTGTTGTCTATTTAATAGCTAGTAGAAATCAATTTGCATTCCCTTTCCTGAAATATGCATTATGATATCAATCATAGATGCGCTCTGAAACTAGCAGCCCCTTCTATGATGACCGAACACGCACCCCCTCTCCATCATGTTAAATAGTTCATTTTCCTTTATAAGTTTCCTCTTATTGAACAGTCACGACTGTTAGTTTTTCTTCCCCCCCATAACCGATCATTCCCAATTAATGGTCATCCGTATTATGAGAATAAATATTTTAGATAACCGATTACATCAAAATCATCTATTATGGAATGAAAAGTAGAGGTATTTTATTTTCTTAGCTAACATTTATTCATGATCAAATCGGTTTGAAATATCATTTTTTACATCATACTTATTGAATAACCATCTAGAAGATGTAAAATAAAGAAAGTAGATACCACTATTTACAACAAAGGAGCATGTCTCAAAATAAAACAACAAAGAATATCATGTAACAATGTAACAAGTGTGCATGTGAACAATGAAATAAAGGGTGATATGTTCTTCAATATCTAAATATTATCAGCATCAGATTTACAAGTAAATGCACAAAACTTAGAGCTTGAAATGATGCTAACAATGAGTTTAAAAATTGATCTTTTAAGTCACTGTTATATTGACAAAAACATGGGCGTACACAATCAATTAATGTTGCAGATTTGTGAGTAGTGATATTATGATGCATGAGCATCTAGGGTGTAAGAGAAATCTTGCATCACCCAAAATAATTGTCTAGTTTTCAATAAGGGCTATCTTTGACAGGGTTATTAATTTTTGGAAAGTTTACTATTTTTAGTAAGTGGTTCATGTGAGCACAAATTGTTCCAATTCATTCCTTGGAGGTTCATTTGGGATATATAAGCTTGTTGGTAAATTTTCATGGCAAGATCAAGTCCGGTTTTGAAGATATTGCATTTTCTATTTTGGTGAGGTGGTACAAAAAAATTTGAACTCTATTTTGAAGGCCTTAGAGGCTTCAAAAAGGGGTCAAACTTTGAACGATTGATGTTTAGTTAAGCTAGGGCATAGAGCGCTTCATGACATTTATGAAATGGGGTCATAATAACCAATCAAATCAATAGCTCACAAGTTATGGTTTTAGGAAGTTGGGCTTTCATGACTCAAGTTTCAATACAAAAGGATTAGTGAGAAAAAATCACTTAAGGTGGGGAATTGAACTGATGGGTGCCAAAATGAGAAAACCCCACTTTCTAGAATATTCTAAGGCAGTTAATTATGCTACATATATATAGGACTGAAGGGGATTTTTAGGGTTTAGTTCTAGTAGTGTAGATTGTGGCTCTCTCTTGTAGATTATTGTAGTGAAAATGCCCATGTAGCTGTAGCATGTTACTTTTTTGAATATTATAATGTCATTTCATTGAAAATAATAGAAATAAAGTATTTCTATTATTTCCATTGTTTTCTTCTTGAAATTATCTATTTATTTCCTTGCTGTTTTATGTGTTTGATTGAATAAAGGGAGTACCCTTCATCAAGTGGTATCAGAGTAGAAGTTCCTGAGTGTGTAAACAGATCCTTGAATATGAGGCAATTTACTCCAGGACTATGGTTTTGGTCATGAGATATAATTTTTGAAAATTACTCCATGAAGGAATCACAGTGGAAGAGTTGCGGGTGTGACACAAGAGGGTTTTAGAGCCCTCGAGAGGCAAGTGCAAGCACTGCAAGAGGAGCTGCGTAGAGGAGCTAATATTAGGGAAAGAGATGAAAGTGGGGATGAATCTGAAGGGAAGTTTGAAGAAGAGAAAGAAATGGTTAGGGATCCTAAGGAAGAAGGGTTTTTGAGGGCCATTTTAAAGATTGGAAAGAGAGCAAAGATTGAAGTTTCTACATTTTTTGGAAATCTTAATCCAGAAGAGTTGAACGATTGGACCAATGATATAGAAGAGTACTTTGAGTATGAGGAAATAGAAGATCTTGGGAGGGTTAGATTTGCAAAGGCCAAGTTTTAAAGGTCATGCAAAAATTTGGTAGAAAGAAGTTCAGTTGGAAAGGAATAGAAAAGGAAAGGAGATGATAAAAAGATGGGATCGAATGGTGGAAAAATTGAAGAGATAGTTCATTCCTGTTGACTATGAAATTTATTTGTTGAAGAAAATTAAAGGGTTGAAGTAGGAATGAAAATTTCTCCAGGAATATACAAATGAGTTCTATCGAGTCCTTATTAGAACATGTCATTCTAAAGCCAACAAGGAGAAGGTTACCCATTACATAACTGGGTTGAGGCCGAGTGTACAAGAAGAGTTGATAATTGTAAGATTATATACCATTGAAGACACATACCATTTTTATTTGAAGGTAGAAGAAAAATGAACAAGAAGTTTGAGAGCAAGAAAAGTGGAAGAGGTCATGGTAGAAATCCTAGTGGACGGTCTTATGGAGGCTTAAATGAAGATGAGAAGAATAATGATGATTCTAGTAGCAGTCAGAATCAAAGGATAAATAATTTACATAATCCTCATGATAAAAATAACAAAGACCAAAGAGGAAGATGAAGAGGACAAGGACCATGAAGAGCAGGTTTTCATGGGATGTGTTTTCATTGGGGAGAAGAAGGACATAGAGCTTATGAGTGTCCCCAACATCAAGGGAGGATAAATAAAAGACCAAAAGATAATGCACAAGTTGCACATATGGATGAAGATACCAAGTTATCACATTATGAATATTCTAAAAGAGGAGAGGTCATTGTCACCAGAAGAGCCTTGTTGAATGATGAGAAGGAACTTGAGCAAATGAAGAATTTGTTTCACATAATGTATAAGTGTAATGGTAAAGTATGAAATGTCATTGTTGATGGTGGTAGTACTGATAACCTTGTTTCAAAGGAAATGGTTGATAAATTGAAGTTAGAGAGAAGAAATCATCCAAATCCATACCAATTTTATTGGTTGCAGAAGCATCACAAGGTTTTGGTCAATGAACAATGTCTGATAAATTTTAATTTGGAGACTATCATGATGAGGTATTATGTGATATTATGTTTATTGATGCTTTTAATCTATTGTTAGGGAGACCATGACAATTTGATTATCATGCAGTACATGATGGGTATACAAATACCTATTCTTTGACAAAGGATGGAGTCTGACACAAGCTGAAGCCATTGAAGGAAACATACGAAAAGGTATGTAGTAATGTCAGAATATGTTTTATTGATGGAAGGAAGTTTCTAGAAGGTATGAAGCATGAGAATATGCATTTTTCTTTAATTCCAAAAGTTGATAAAGAGGAAGTAGAAAATGTACCTGTAGAAGTTGCAGATTTGTTAGATGAGTTTAATGATATTGTATTTGATAATGTACCTGATGGATTTCCACCAATAAGAAATATTAGTCATCAAATGGAATTGATTTCTGGAGCCAGTTTTCCCAAAAAGGCAGCCAATAGAATGAATTCAACAAAGAGAGAAGAATTGAATAGAAATTTATTGCAGAAGGGGTTGATTCGAGAGAGTTTGAGCCCATGTGCTGTACCAACAGTACTAGCACCAAATAAAAAGGGGGATGGAGGATGTGTACATATTCTCAGGCCATTAATAATATTAATATCAAGTATAGATTTCCCTTTCTGAGGATTGATGAAATTATGGATTTATTGAGTGGAGCTGAGTACTTCACAAAGATAGATCTGAAGAGCGGATATCACAAAATCTAGATTAGAGAAGGAGATGAATGGAAGAAAAACTTCAAGACAAAGGAGGGATTGTATGAGTGGTTATTCATTTCTTTTGGGCTAACCAATGCACCAAGCACAATGATGTAACTTAGAATGAGGTATTGAAATAATTTATAAGTTTTTTATTGTTTACTTGGATCATATTTTGATCTTTAGTAAGACATTGGAAGAGCATATAATGCGTATTTATAGGGTCTTTGAGAAGTTAAGGGAAGAGAATTTGTTGATTAACCTGAAGAAGTGCATTTTTGTGAAGGATTTAGTGATGCAGGAGCATCCTGGGGTAGTTATAAATCCTGTATCACCAAAAAGATGTTTTGGTTTTCGGTAGCAAGCTCGGTTGGAGACCTGAGTTTCTCGGTCATTGGTAGTAGTTCTCAATTGGAAGATGTGTTGCTTCACTGATGGACTCAATGAATGGGCTCGGTGGTGCTTGATGATTATTTTCTCGGTGGTGTCTATTCAGTGGTGTTAGAATTAGTTGTGCCTCTCATCGAGTGGCTTGCTTTCGGTGTTCTTGATCACCGACAGGTTTTTTTTTTCTGATTGTTTGGGCTGGCTGACTGGTGAATTTATTTTGGGGTTGTGTTCCTCGAGTTTTGGATCGATCGCTGAAGGTGTGAGGACCTAAATCTGATTTGGTTTAGTCTCCTATGAAAATATAATGGTTGTTGGAAGATGACTAATGCAGAACATGTTGGTTTTTTTGCTCTTGATGCCGACTTATGTTTTTTTGATTTATTTTAATTGTAAAGCCGACTTGTGGCTATGTTGTATAAAAAGAGGGTTTGGGTAGAGTAGAAGGGGAAGAAAGAAAAGAAGAAGTGGAAGAGTTGTTGTAATGGTCTATGGATCTAAACTAGGTGAAGGATACCTTGGAGGACTAGTAGCTTGTTGGCTTAGGAAACAAGAGGATTGCTTGGTGGCTTGCGAGCACACGTTTAGATCTGTCTTGATTTTTTCTACTAGATTATTGTCTGTTAAGGGTTTGGGATAGTTAAGGGGGTGATCTGAAGCTTGCAAAAGATCTCTGTGATAGATCTTAGTGTATTTTATGATGTATGTGGCCATAAATGAGAAGGCATTACTGTTAGAGTAATAAAGTGATTCCACTTATTAATTAAATCATATTGATTTAATTATTAAGTCACTTATTATCTCTTTTTTACTTAAGCTAAAATTTAGGCATTTAATAATTAATTCTTTTATTAATTATTATTATGCAACCTAGATATTTACCCTTTAGGGTTTCCCTTTTAGGGTTTCGGTATCCTTATATAAGGATTCCCTCTTTGTAAATTATTCAATTTGATGGCTATTAATTAATTGAGGATGTTATTGCATTAAGAGTTTTTCTACATTGTTTGCACAATATGTTTCCTCTTCCATTGATCTGTGATTTTTGGCCTCCATAGCTATTTTGCTTCTCTTTCTGTGACAGGTTTGCATGTAGGTGATTCCTGGTAGCTGTGGGTTGATAGTTTTCATCAACTCCAATATGGTATCAGAGTTCAAGATCTTCATGCACTTGTTCTCTTGATGAGAGATCTGGCCTTGTTCTTTAATCTGTGTTTTTGAGAGGTTTTTATCTCAGATTTTTGTGGTTTTGGGGAGGATCTTTTGTTTGGAGTAGTTTGAGCAAAAACTGACATTTGGGTTGTGTCCAGAATACCCCCAAAACTCCTATTTTCATATAAGGCGCATCTTATTTGGGCATAGTTGAAATCTGGGCCCTTTTTTTTGCTTGCATGACCTCGGCACATTTTTGAGGCAAAAATCCACCTCGATTTCTGTGCCGCTGATGTCAGCAACCACAGACCCCAAGATTTTTTAAATTTTTTCAAAAATAAAAAAAAAATCTTTTTTTTTTGTGTTTTTTTTATACAAAAAAAAGCATGTGTTTTTATGTTGTTTTTCTTAAAAAAAAAAAAACATAATGTTTTTTTTATTAAAAAAATAATTTTTTTTTTGCCATTTTGGTGGAAAATTTGGAGGCAGATTTTTTTTTTGGAGGAATTGCCAGTTTAGCAGGGCTCCGCCAATTTTGGCTGAGGTTTCATGAGGTTCACTTCTATTTTGACCTCCCGGTGGTTTTTTGCTCATATCTGCAGCAAACAGAGGTTGATTTTCGACTTTCTTATATCACCAGAAAGCTCTTTTTGAGACGAATGTCTTTCTAGAGGATAGATTTTTTGAATTTTCCATCTTGCATATTTTTTTCCTGTCAAAGTCAGTAATCTTTTTTGCACTCTGGGAGCCATATCTTGCTCTTCTGGACTCCATTTTTTGACTTTCACATGGTATCAGAAAGCTGGTTCTATCCTCTTTCTTCTTCTATGGGTCTCACACCCAAATTCTGCTCCAAGTATCTATGTATTCATTTTTTTTCTTTATGGCATCCTGGTAGTGGATGTTTCAGGTCCTGGGTTCGTTTCCTTCTGTGAACATTGTATACACCTTTTTCTGTAGCTTTCTTTTGTAAATGCACTGAAATAAAGTGCCTGCAGTTGCATATCTGGGATCTTGTACACCTTGTGCTTGTTTGTACTTGCACTTAGTTATAAAGTGCCATGGGGGGTTTATGATATTTTTCCTTTTGTCCTCATCCACCTTTGTCAAGTGAGTGTCCCTTCCACGACATTAGCCTCATGATGTGTGTCTAGAAGATCATTTCTTTTACTTTGACATCGCCCTTTATCCTGTGCTTGTACCTTCTTCTACACTATTGGTGTTCCTGATTCTTCTTCATGTTCAACATTATGGGGGGGTATCTCATGTTGGTTCTAATGCTTCCTTGGTTCGATGGAGTGATCTATGTATTCAGTATTTGTTCCTATGTACTAGGCGGATGTAGTGGTTGGTACCTATGCATTTCAGTGTTCCTGTCAGACCTCTCCATGTTCAGCATTATGGGAGGGTATCTCATGTTGGTTCTAATGCTTCCTTGGTTTGATGGAGTGATCTATGTATTCAGTATTTGTTCAAACTGCTCCAAACAAAAGATGTATGGTATCAGTGTTTTTGTCAGGCTTCTTCTGTCCTTCACTAAGCTTCATCTCTTTTTGGAGAGGGGTTTTTTCCACTGGGTTTTCTCCTTTTCTCCTCTTTACAAAGATTTTTTGTATTGGGTACCTCATTAGGCCTTATTGCCGGGACCCATTTTTCCTACTTTCAGTGGTTGTTTCTAGGTTTTTAGCTTCTCCCTAGTTTTATCTTAAGGGGGGGTGTTAGAGTAATAAAGTGATTCCACTTATTAATTAAATCATATTGATTTAATTATTAAGTCACTTATTATCTCTCTTTTACTTAAGCTAAACTTTAGGCATTTAATAATTAATTCTTTTATTAATTATTATTATGCAACCTAGATATTTCCCCTTTAGGGTTTCCCTTTTAGGGTTTCAGTATCCTTTTATAAGGATTCCCTGTTTGTAAATTATTCAATTCAATGGTTATTAATTAATTGAGGATGTTATTGCATTAAGAGTTTTTCTACATTGTTTGCACAATATGTTTCCTCTTCCATTGATCTGTGATTTTTGGCCTCCATAGCTTTTTTGCTTCTCTCTTTCTATGACAGGTTTGCATGGAAGTGATTCTTGGGAGCTGTGGGTTGATAGTTTTTATCAACTCCAATATGGTATCAGAGCTCTAGGTCTTCATGCCCCTGTTCTCTTCATGAAAGATTTGGCCTTGTTCTTTAAATCTATATTTTTTGAGAGTTTTTTGTCTTAGATTTTAGTGGTTTTTGGTAGGATTTATTGTTTAGAGAATTTTGAGCAAAAAATGACATCTGGGTTGTGTTTGGAATACGCCCAAAACCCCTATTTTTATATATGACATGTCTTATTTGGACACAGTTGAAATCTGTGCCCTCTTTTTTGCTTGCGTGACCTTGGCACATTTTTTGAGGCAAAAATCCGCCTCGTTTTCCATGCCACTGATGTCAGCAACCACAGGCCCCAAGATTTTTTAATGTTTTTTAACAAATAAAAAAAAATCTTTTTTTTTTGTGTTCATGTGTTTTTTTATGTTTTTTTTCTTAAAAAAAAGCATAATGTTTTTTTATTGGTTTTTTTCATTACAAAAATAAGATTTTTTTCTGCCATTTTGGTGGGAAATCTGGAGGCAGTATTTTTTTTGGAGGAATCGCCAGTTTAGCAGGGCTCTGCCATTTTTGGCTGAGGTTTCATGAGGTTCACTTCTGTTTTGACCTCTCGATGGTTTTTTGCTCATATCTGGAGCAAACGAAGGCCGATTTTTGACTTCCTTATATCACCAGAAAGCTCTTTCCAAGATGGACGTCTTTTTAGAGGATAGATTTTTTGATTTTTCCATCTTGCAGGTTTTTTCACCTGTCAAAGTCAGGATTCTATTTTGCACTTCAGGAGCCATATCTTGCTCATCTGGACTCCTTTTTCTGACTTCCGCATGGGGTCAGAAAGCTGCTTCTATTCTCTTTCTTATTCTATGGGTCTCACACCCAGATTATGCTCCAAGTATCTATGTATTCAATTTTTTTCTTTATGGCATCCTGGTAGATATCTTGGATGTTTCAGGTCCTGGGATCATTTCCTTCTTTGAACATTATATGCACCTTTTTCTGTAGCTTTCTTTTGTAAACGCACTGAAATAAAGTGCTTGCAGTTGCATATCTGAGATCTTGTACACCTTGTTCTTGTTTTTACTCGCACTTAGTTATAAAGTGCTATGGGGGGCTATGATGTTTTTCCTTTTGTGCTCATCCACCTTTGTCAAGTGAGTGTCCCTTCCATGACATTAGCCTCATGATGTGTGTCTAGAATATCATTTCTTCTACTTTGACACCACCCTTTATCCTGTGCTTGTACCTTCTTTTACGCTATTGGTGTTCTTGATTCTTCTTCTTGTAGTTGTATTTGGCATTGCATTTCAGTGTTCCTGTCAGACCTCTCCATGTCATTACAACTTGACATGTTGCATATAAATTGAATTTCTTATTATCAATGAGTTGATATTATTTATATCTTGTTGTGTTGTGGTTTCCGTTGTTGTTCTTATTGTTGGCTGCAAGACTAGACATCTATTTTGAGATCTCTCCGGCCTTGATTGCATCAGTTAGTGTACCTGAGATTTTTTGTCTCAGCAGATGGTCTTAGAATAAACCCAAAGAAAGTGAAGTCTATCCTTGAATGGCCTACTCCAGGGAGTTATACTAAGGTAAGATCTTTTCACGGTTTGGCTATCTTTTATAGAAAGTTTATCAAAAATTTCAGTAGTATTTGTGGACCCTTGAATAAAACCATGACAGGGGATAGAAAAGAGTTTAAGTGACCTACAAGATTAACAAAGAGTTTTGAGTAGTTGAAAAGAGAGTTACTAAGCAACCTATTTTGGCACTTCTAGATTTTAATAACGTATTTAAAGTAGATTGTGATGCTAGTGGTAATGCCATTGGAGATTTTTTGAGCTAGGAAGGTAAACCCATTGCTTATTTTAGTGAGAACTTGAATGATGCCAAAATAAAATATTCTGTTTATGATCAAGAGTTTTATGCTATAGTTCAAGAGTTGAGGAAGTGGAGACATTGTCTTTTTCCTAAGGAATTTGATTTGTTTACTAATCGTGAAGCTTTACAGTATTTGAATATCCAAGGAAAGTAAAACCAAAGGCATTTAAAATGGGTTGATTTTTTGCAAAGTTACCCTTTTTTTGAAGCACAAGAAAGGAAAGTATAATAGGGTTGCAGATGCTCTTAGTAGGAGGCATAATTTTTTGTCAGATTGTTGGGTTCATTGAAATTAAGAGTTTGTATCCCGAGGATCCTGATTTTGGTGAGGCCCAGAGAGCTTGCATAGAACCTATTACTCTACTAGACCAAACCAAATGGTTGGATTTTAAAATCCAAGATGAGATGTTATCAAATGAAGCTAGTTGTTCATGCTAAATAGTTCAATGAGGGAGAACCTAATCAAAGAGAAGCATAGTGGATGATTGAATGGACACTTTGGTCGAGATAAAACTATTGCTCTGGTTAGTAAGCATTATTATTGGCCACAATTGCAACAAGGTATTAATAAGTTTGGATAGAGTTGGAGAATATGCTAGATGATAAAAGGAACCATGTAGAATAAATGGTAATTCAGTCATTACCTATACCATAGAGACCATGCGAGGATATTAGTATGGACTTTGTTCTTGGTTTACCAAGGACGTAGAGAGGGCATGATTCAATTTTTGTTGTTGTGGCCGGGTTCTCAAATATGAAACATTTCATTCCTTGTAGAAAGACTAATGATGTTGTTCATGTGGCCGAATTGTTTTTCAGAGAAGTGTTCAGACTACATGTGATGAACTATAATTGATTAAATGTTTGAAGATGATAAGTTGAAAATCACCGAGCTGAAAAAATAAATGTAAGACATTAAATCAGTTAATATATTGTATTGTCATTGATGTTAAATTGATATGTTTTGATTGGCCATACACATATTGTCATAGAATTCAAAGAGATAAAGAGACAAAGTTTATGTGGTTGGTAAAAGATAAAAGTTCAGTATACACTGAGTGAAAGTAAACACCAATAGAAAGTGCACACCGAAAGACAAAGAACACCGAGCATTTGACAGTGTATACTAAGCACCACAGTAACCAAGCAAGTGGTTACTGAGAAAAAGCTATTTACCAAGAATAACTGGAGTGGTCACCGAGCTAACTAAAGTTGTTCATCGATCATAATTGATGATAAAGAATGAAAAAACACTTAGCTGGCAGAAGCTATATTTAGATTGACTGATTGATTTCTTTATTATTAATGATTAGTTGAACTAAAGAAAAGAAGAGATTTAAAGCATGTTTTGTTCACAGATAACAAGGAGATATTTGTGGAATAAAACTAAAGGAGAGCTTTACGGATTAATGTAAGCATGGTGAGTTTTAAAGATCAAGAAGTGATATACGATGAAAACAAGGAGATTGAACGACTAAATCATGTCTATATAAGGAGACAAGTAATTCATTATGAAGTGAGGAATTCTTAATATAATTCTGGTGAAGATAGAAGTATTCATGCATATATGATCATACAGGCTAAAGAACAAAGCCAAATAATTCTGTAGACACCGAGCAACAGAGGACAAAACATTCACCAAGCAGAAAGAAGAAAGAAGGGGAGAAAATGAATTGAAGAGAATATTGATCAGAGAGGTATTATTGGACTAACAATAGATGTGAAAGTCTCTAAGTTAAAGTTGTATTATTGAAGAAATCATTTACTGTTTCAGTTTAACCATTGATTCAGAAAATCTCTTAACTGAGTGGGATTTAACCATCCTTAATGTATTGAGATACTCAAGAGAATCAAAAGATTTTCTTGTTGAAAACATAGTGAATACTAGGTCAAAAGACAAATTGTTAGTTTTGAATCCTCTAATAAGGTCACACTTAACAGTGTGTTTGTAACCTTTAATAGGGTTGGCTCTTCACCGAGCTCACTTTAGAAGATTGAAAATTTTGGGTTACCAATCCCAAGTGGTTTTTCTCTTAAGAGGGTTTCCACATTAAAAATCCATGTGTCAAATGTGTATTTATTTGATAGTTTACTTTACACATTACTAAAACTGGATTGGTCGGTAAACACTAAGTGTAATTGCTCCTACTTGGTAAAGGCTTGAAAAGATAAACAATATATCTTACCAAGCAGTATATATTTGTTAGAATTAAATAAGGCATACATCTTGAAGGAATAAAAAATAACTGAGGATATTATATTTGTGATATAAGTTTTGGTTGGATTATTGGAATTATTTTTAAGGCCACCGATTCACCCCCTCTCAGTTATTCTAACAACATGGTCTACCAAAAAGCATAGTTTCAGATTGAGACACTAAGTTTGTTGGGTAATTTTGGAGAACATTGTGGAAGAAGCTAAAGATAGATTTGAAGTTCAACTCAGTACACCATCCAAAGACTGATGGATAGACAAACATGGTGATCTGGAGTTTGGAAATTTGTTGAGATTCTTAGTAGGAGATAAACCGAAAGGGT
Source organism: Thuja plicata (assembly GCA_018584345.1). Taxonomy (NCBI): domain Eukaryota; kingdom Viridiplantae; phylum Streptophyta; class Pinopsida; order Cupressales; family Cupressaceae; genus Thuja; species Thuja plicata. The sequence goes on from MU226255.1 coordinate 4,006,560, forward strand.
GAGATTTGATTTTACCACATGAAAAATTTGCATACAATAATTATGTCAATAGGAGCAATGGTAAATCACCATTCCAAATTGTATATGGAAGTAGTCCTAGAAATGCTTTAAAATTAAGGAAGCTGGACAATGGAGAAAAGACTAGTTCTGCAACTAAAGAATTTGTAGAACACTTGAAGAAGTTGCATGAAGTGGCAAGGAAGGATATTAATAAAATGAATATTCAGTACAAGGATAAGGCTATTCATAAAGGAGACAAGGAATTTTAGATTAGAGATGAAGTTATGGTTCATTTGAGAAAGGAGAGATTTCAAGTGGAAATATACACTAAGTTGAAGATGAAATTTGGACCATGAAAAATGATGAAGAAGCATGATTCAGAAAATACTTATGAAGTAGAGTTTCCCAGTGAACTCAGTATTTTACCCGTGTTTAATATTTCAAATTTGAGAGATTATTTTGAAGGAAATATGAAAGATTAAATAACAGAAGCATAATGGAATATTCTAGCACCTACTTCAACTATAGAAGAGATAGAGGATATCCTGTATAGTCTTTTGGGTAGAAGCACAAGAAACAAGAAATATGAAGAGTACCTGGTCAAATGGAAGGGACATCCTATTGAAGATTCATCATGGCTATCAAAGAATGGGGTTTACCACCTTGGTTTTACTCTAAACACCTGAGATGTGACAAGGTCACTTCTCAAGTTACCCCAGATTTTTGATGCAGGAGCATCCAGGGTGTAAGAGAAATCTTGCATCACCCAAAAATATTGTCTTGTTTTCAATAAGGGTTATCTTTGATAGGGTTACTATTTCTGGAAAGTTTACCATTTTTAGTAAGTAGTTCATGTGATCAAAGATTGTTCCAATTGCTTCTGTGGAGGTTCATTTTGGATATATAAGCTTGTCGGTAAAGTTTCATGGCAAGATCAAATCCGGTTTTGAAGATATTGCATTTTCTATTTTGGCGGGGTGGTGCAAAAAAACTTTGAGCTCAGTTTTGAAGGCCTTAGAGGCTTCAAAAAGGGGTCAAACTTTGATCAACTATCTTTTTTCCAGTTTAGGAAGTAGAGTACTTCATAGAATTTTTGAAATGGGGTCATAATAGCCAATCAAATCAACAGTTCATAAGTTATGGTTTTCAGAAGTTGGGCCTCCGGGACTCAAGTTTCAAAACAAAAGGATTAGTGAGAAAAATCACTTAAGGGGAGGAATTGAACTATTGGGCACCAAAATGGGAAAATATCACTTTCTAGAATATTTTAAGGTAGTTAAATATACTACATATAAAATGGTGAACCCAAAAATGTGGGGCATTTTGAGTTCATAAAGTTATGATGTACATTAGGGAAAAGAGGAAGAAGAAGGTGGGGAGTCTCTCAAATGTAACCCTTGGAGGACCCAAGTTATATTAGCACAACCCAAATGGATGTAAGGGTACTAATGTAAAATCTGAGTCCTTTTAGGGGTTTCAATTCAAAGGTCTCTTTGATTTTTCTTCCTTGGATGTGCCTTTCCCTTTTTGTTTATGTTGTTTAGTTAATTGCTTAAATGAAATGCAAGTAAAGAAAACATGTATGAAAGTATTAAAAGTAGTAGATATAATAAAAATAAATCCTATGAAATGAAAAATGAGGAATATACTCACCTTGAAAGAAAATGAAAGATGCAAGTTCAGATCTGGAAAATGACTATCAAACTGCGTCAGAAGCTAAAACTGTGATGGATCTGGAATCTGGAGGTTGGAATCTGCTGACGATGGAATTTTGGAGGTCTAAGGAACATGTTGAATTCCCTCGTATAGGTTGAATTTGGGTTTAGGTCAAGGTTGACCTATACCTAGAAGACTGCAAACTAAAAATTCTGGTGTGAGATAGAAATTATAACTCTAGATTTGCCTGTTCTGAGTCTAGAAATCTAAAAATCTATGAATATGATCCTGCACACAATAAAAAGGGAATTTTTTGGGGGGAAGGGGCTTGCCTTGGTCAAGCCCTCATTTAGGTATTAACCTTAAAAATTAGATAAAGTATATAAAGCATGTAAAAGTAAAGACAAATGTTAGTATTCACCTTGCTTTCACAATCTCTATGAATGGATTCGAATCCTCTATCCAGAAAGATGTATGAATGCTTGTATGTAGAATATACAATGTAGGATGTATAATGTCTTCACAAATGTAATGGGCTACAATAACCAAATCATAGATCATGGATGTACATGTACTTGATATGCTTGAATGGAGATGGGTGTGTAATGCAAGTGCCACTGTATGCAAATATCCTTCTTGATGGCCAAATCCACTATCTCCCATGAAGAAAGAAGCTAGATCATAGAAGAAAATGCATGCTTGAGGGGATGGATGAATTCCTTCTATGAATCCTTTCTTGGATTTCTTTAAATCCTTGAATGCACCTTGAAATTAAAAGATTTCTTGCAAAAGATGTATATAGCTTGCACAATTTTGTCTCATTTATGATTATATATCCCAAATTAAGGGAAAATACCTCCTTTTCTAGCAACTGAGGGTTCAAATTCACGAAGGTCAAGAAAGGATAATGGGAAAAAGAAATACCTTGGATTGGGCCTCGAAGCCAATCAAAATTAAGAACCCTGGGTATAGGTTGAGGTCTACCTATACCAGGTATAGATAAAGGTTGACCTATACCTCAAGGTGTAAAAACCATGATAAACCTCCCAAATCTCAAGAGGTATTGATGGATTCAGGGGGAATGAGGTGGAAAAGGAAAGAAAAGGGGGAAATCAAAAAAAATGTATCCATGTTCTAGATCATTAAAATGGGGCCTAATAGGTCCTTTGAGCTTCCAAATTAATGGGTGCTAAATTTTAGGATGGTACATTTAGCCCCCATTTTAGCAGGAGTATGAAATCTCATACTCACGGTAAAGTAGATCAATTGCATAAGATGATCTTATCAAGGCCAAGGAGACATGGAAACATCAAGCCCACAAGTGACTTAAGTCCTCATCAAGTCCAAAACTATGAAAAGAGGGACATCACTAACAAAGAGAGAGAAGGGAAAAGGGGGTGTGATTACCTAGGCCCAGTAAGAATGCTTGTCTTACTATGAATCACACAAAAAATAAAAGCTACAAAACATGGTATTAATAGTCTAGCAAGGTTTGTGTGTCATGCTAGTCAACCCATCGAGGATCCACCCTTAAGGATTGCATCCAAAAAAAGAGATAAAAAAAAGTGACCAAGCATTAAGTATCTGTGTCCTTAAGGGATTGAAAGTGAAAATGTGATGATCAGACCTAAAGGATTTGTGTTTCCATAAGGGATCCAAAATGTACAATCAACATAAAAAATTGTGCATGTGTGCAAAATGGGAGTGTAGTGTATGCCCCCGTGTTAAATATATTGCAAGCACCTTAATGTGATCAATTAATTTAACAAAGATTACATGAATCCAATGAAGATGTTTCCACTATGAAATTCCCCCAAGGAAGGACATATCAAGGGAAATGAGCACATGAAAAAAAGAGAACACAAGCGGGATCTACCAACTCTGGGGTTAGTAGGTCATATGGTAGCTCATGTATATCTAAATTATGTCAAAATGAACTGTCATTATTCCCCAAAGGAATTAGAACTATAATATAATGTAAGAAAAGGCACGTAAGAGACACAAAGAAGAGTCTTTTTGGATAAAATCATAGAGACCAAAAAGAATAGGTGATTCTACTTTTCATAATCCCAAATAGACAACACAAAGGCACATGTACAACATAACATGCAACAATATATAGAAGAAGAGAGATACAAATAGAAGAAAGAAAATGCAATTCCTTTATCACCTTGTGCCAATGGAGAAACAAGGGTCATTTAAAGAAATCCAAACAAGACATATAACAAGAAACACATCACAAAAAAAAAGAAAACAAATAAAATAAAAAGGAACCATTGTACAAGAGGAGATAGTCAAGCATATCGCCTGTCCCCCATCTCTATACATAGTGTTTAGGGAAGGTGTTAATCTCGCGATAGGAGAAACATCAAGAACAATAGGAGGAACAATAGACAAACAAGGACCCTACTGTGAATAAAGGTCACTATGTTTGGGGTTAGTAGTAATAGATAATTTTTGTGAAAGCATAGCTTGTAAATCATTATCAATATCTATAGTCTCATAGATATCATCATAATCAATAGCATGTATATTATTTTCAGTATCATGAACATCATCAATAGTATCTTCTTCATCAAGATTAATCGTAATAGAATCCAAGATACAAATAGTATTGTCATGTTTGTTCATTTTTAATTTTTTTAAATTAACTTCCTCCATAGGCTCAAGCATGGGTTGGTCAAAGGAAAGTGAAGTATGAGGAGAGGAATGAGGTGAAGAATTTTTTTGAGAAGCATGTTCACAGGCTCTATCATGATGCTTGCAACGTTGATCATGAGCATGATGGTTTCATTTAGTTTTTCTAGACATGTGGGGTGAAACATGATCAATCAACATCAGGTCCTTTTATTCTTTAGGAGGAAGAACGAAAGAAACCACACTAGGCTGAGAGATAATAGGAGGATGATGCATATAAGCAATGAGAGCTGGAACTGAAGCACATAATGGAGGGATGGGTGACATATAAAGAAGACCACGACTAGGATAATCCTTCGGTTTTATTAATTCACAAATATTTTGGATCTTAAAGGATTGGTAGGATTTGAAAAGATAATCAGGACAAACTCTAGCTAGTTGAGTTATAGAGGGCCAAATGACATCAAGGTTAACCAAGTCATGAGGTATAGAAGGATGATAAATAATATGGTTAATAGTCATGATCTATTGATTATGAGGAAATTTAATTCATTTATGAACAAGAGAAGCCACAACTTGCATGGAGGAAAGAAAAGGAAGACCAAGTTTAACTTGAAACTGATCAGAGGTAGGAATGACAAAAAAGTAGTATCCGTTGTTTTACCGAAAAATTCCACAGGAAAGGAAATAGAACCATGGGGAGGATAAAGAAAAACATTGAAAGTTTGAATCAAAACATTAGATTTATCATAGGAATCCTTATGGAATTCTCTACTAATAAGATGTGTTGGATTTGATAACCATCAAATCTTCCCAAGAACACCTGCATGCAAGACTATTACATAAACAGAAGCAAAAGACAGAAGATAGAAGAAACAGCTATGGCGGCCAAAAGGCCAGAGACTGAAAAACCATGTTGCAAGAATAAAACTTCTATTAACAACAATAATGTAGATTACAATCTCGATGTAATGAAAACTAACAAGTGAATCCTTATAAAAGGAAACATGAAACCCTAAAAGGGAAACCCTAAGGTTAGCTGAAGCAAACTAGAGTGAATAGGAAAGTTAATAATTAGATCATAATGATTTAATTTAGTAACCCGATAGACTATTACTCTAACACCCCCCTTAAGATAAGCTTAGAGAGAAGCCAAACCTAGGAAACTACTGCAGAAAGCAGGAAAGATGGGTCTCGGCAACTAGGCCTGATCAGGTACCCAAAATATAAAGGGAAAAGATGTCCCAGAGAGAGGAACAAGAATGAGCAAGAAGCATCTCCGAAGCATGAACTGAAAACTCTGTCAGAAGAGACTGCTGGAACCCCCACTGAAGTGCATGACCAGGTAGAGAAGACAATGTTTAAAGAGCTGATCAATCAAACCAGGAAGTAATAGAACCAACAGGTGAACCCCCCCATAATGCTGAATTGGGAGAGGTGACAGGAACATTGAAATGCAATGCCAGAAACATCTGCAGAAGAAGAACCAGGAACACCAACAATGCAACAGAAGTACACACATAGGATAAAGGGCAGTGTCATTGACACATAGCATGGGCTAATGTCATGGAAGGTATGCTCACTTGACAAAGGTGGATGCGCCTAAAGCGGCATAAGCATCATAACCCCCCATGGCACTTTATAACAGAGTGTGAGTACATCAACCAAACAAGGTGTACAAGATCCTAGATATACAGAAGTAGGCACTTTATCTCAGTGTGTTTATAGAATAAAAAAGCTACAGAAGGAGCATACAAGCTTAGAAGTCAGAAAGAGGAGTGAGCTATGAAATCAGAAGAAGAGATCCCAGGACCTGTAGAACCAAGCAATCCATCAGAGGGCATAAACTGATAAAATCGGAGGAGAGAAAACCTGGAGAAGAAGTTGGAAAAAATAACCCTACAATTGAATAGTACACTGAACCAGCTTTTCGACGATATCTTGTTTGCCAAAAACAGAGTCCGGATGAGCCAGATATGACTCCCGGAAGGCAAAAAAAGATATCAGACTTCAACAGAAAAAAATGCTATTGAAATGGTAGAACCCAAAACTCTAACCTCTATTATCGGAAATTTCTTGGAAAGAGCTTTTCGACGGTATATGGAAGTCAGAAAAAGACCCCCGTATGCTCAAGATAGAGCAAAAAAGGCCCAGGTAGGTCAAAAGGGCCCCAAAAGGCAAAAACTAAGCCCCTGGGGCTAAAAAAATTGGGCCCCCGGCCGCATGGCGCGCTCAGGGGCTGAAAAATGAGCCCATGGTCATACATATGACCGGCTGCAATATGAAAAAGCCCGCAGGGGCTGCTGGAGGCCGCAGAGCGGCAGAGCGCTGCGCGGTGGAGGCGGTTGAGAGCGGACCGACCGCAGTGGCGGCAGCGGAGCTGAGGGCTCCGGGCGGAGCAACGATGGCGGGGGCGCCCGGTGGCGGCGCGGAGGCGGTGGGGGTGCGCACGGGTGGTGGGAGGCGGGCAGGCCGAGCGCGGGTGGCGCGCAGGCTACGCGGCGGCGGCACCCGGTGAAATACACTGGCCGCGCTCAAATAAAACCAAAAGGCTATTAAAAACAATAGTTTTTTTGATATTTTTTTGAAATTTTTCCTTGAACAACGTGCCGTACGGCCCTAGAAGGCCAAATTTTTTTTTCCAGATGCCCCGATGTCTAAAATGGACATATTTTATATCAATCCTGGGGTTTTTGGGCCTTCCAGACTCAATCGTGAGGTCGGTTTTGGTCCAAAATGCCTCCAAAAATAGAGACCCCCCTAGAACTAATAAAAAGTGCTAGAAAAAACTTGGCGAGCTGCAAACCCTCGAATGCTTCAACAAAGAATGAACAACCGGCTGCAGGAGAGCTCTGATACCGTGTTGGATTTGATAACCATCAAATCTTCCCAAGAACACCTGCATGCAAGACTATTACATAAATAGAAGCAAAAGACAGAAGATAGAAGAAACAGCTATGGCGGCCAAAAGGCCAGAGACTGAAAAACCATGTTGCAAGAATAAAACTTCTATTGACAACAATAATGTAGATTACAATCTCGATGTAATGAAAACTAACAAGTGAATCCTTATAAAAGGAAACACGAAACCCTAAAAGGGAAACCCTAAGGTTAGCTGAAGCAAACTAGAGTGAATAGGAAAGTTACTAATTAGATCATAATGATTTAATTTAGTAACCCGATAGACTATTACTCTAACAAGATGCTCTTCAATTATCATATTTACCATGCAAGTGGGATCAACAAGGGTACCACAAGAAAGAATACCATAAACCATAGTGACAATGTAAAGAGGACCATCAGGTGGAGTAAATGTTTCAGGAGGATCAAAGGTAATAAAAGATTGAGGTTGCGGTTTAGGTTTAGGTCTAGGTTGGACATGCTCAACATGGTTAAAAACATGGTTGGTTTCTTCAAAATTTTCATCATAAATAATGTTTGTAGAAGAAAAATGTTGCACAATAGTACTGGTCGAATGAGATGGAAAAGGATTGGTGTATATTTGGAAATTATGGTTAGGAGGTGCAATTTATTTGTTTCCATGAATAACATTAGCATCAATAGATATAAAATGAGAATCAATAAGGTATTGGATTGTGTGCTTCAAAGAAAAGATTTTTTCCTTATCATGGATAGTTTGACGATGGTATTGACAAAAAGATTTAGGATCAAAGGATAGAGGAAGAGGTTTGTTTGGATCAATTGGTTTAATAGGAGGAAGTTTAATAAATTTTTAATTTATTAACTTCATCATGGAATTATGTAAAGATTTAGAAAGCAGAGTAAAATTATGAAAAGGTCTAGAAATAGAGGACAAAGGAGTCACAACTTTGGATGTTGCTACCAAATGTTCATCTACTGTACTAGATGATTTTTTGATCTTGATGTAATTTTTAGGTTTATGAAACTTGTTGGAATTAGATGCGTAATCACTCTTACAAATGAGAATAGGAGCCATTGGAGTGTTTCTCTCAAACTGACTCACTTATAGTTGATAATGATGAAGCACTGCACATAATTTTGAAAAGGAAAAAAAATCAGTAAGGAGAATCCTATCCCTGATATCATTTTGTAAATTAGAAACAAATATGCGTTGTATATCAATATCAGACACATGATGATAAATCTAGCATAAAAATTCTTAAATCTAGCAATGAAGTCACTAAATTTTCTTTAACACCTTGTTTACAATGCATTAAATAAGTCAAATAAATTTGAGAACCAATGTTGTTTTGGAATTATTGGATAAAAGCATTAGCAATTTTGTGGAAGGAGTAAATAGAATACGGAGGCAAATAAAATTACCATTGCAAAGATTTATCTCTAAAGGTCCTAGTGAAAAAATTAGTCATGAGCCTATGGTCATGAGAAAAATCACTACATAGGGTTTGAAATGTTTTAACATAAGTCACAGGATCACCTTTACCACGATAAGTCTCAAGACGATGAATCTCAACATTTTGTGGGAGAACAACTCAGATGATATATAAAGAAAAAGGGTTGGGAATATCAAATGTAGGAACATGGAACTTGGATTGAGTCAAGGAGGCAAGTTGTTCTTGCAAAGAGGACACAGTTTGAGAAAGGCTATTAATTGTGGAATTGGTGGAAGAAAGGATTGATGACATAAATTTTTTCCATTAGTATGTAAATAGAAAATAGTTGTTATAAACCATCGGTTACACTACACCAAAAGTCAATTTTTTAGTTCAGACCAAAAATGCTAAGAAAGGAGAAACCCAACGACATAGTTTTGAAGTGTAAACTGACAGTGCAACCCGAACATGATAAAGTGGAACCCGACAGGAGTAAACTGACAGTGGAAATAGACAAGCAGAATACAGTGCAAACCAAGAGAACAGAGAAGAGAGGAACCCAACAAACATTTCAGCAAAGGAACACCGAAAGAGAGTCAAACTAATTTCAGAGAAAACTGAGCATCACACACCAAAATTTAGTTATATATCGAGAAAAGTGGATCTGACTTCCACGTCAGATAAAAAAGATATATTCTATTTATAGAGTTTTCATTTATTTTAAATCCATTTCTTGAGGAACAAGTAACATTATTGTAATTTTTTAATCAGTCTAACTGATTAAAAATATGCAGACGAGGAGATCAAGGTCAAGTTGTAAACCTTTGATCATAGAGTTAGTTTTGTAATACATGAAACTAAATTAGGTCAATCTATGTTATAAATAGATGTTTTAAACATTAACTTGAGAGGATGAGAGGATGAATGTATCCAACAAGCACATCTATGGATCAGACTGAGAGTTTCAAGAAGCAGAACAACAAAAGATGAATTTGGTTATCAAGAACCAAGAATAGAGGCTACTGAGCAACATAGGTATTAATCAATAACATTAGGTGATAAATTTGTACATGTGATTTGTAATAGATCTATAATAAAAAATTGTTAGATTACATACACTGAGGTCAATGATTATTTTTGTCTGCATTCTAACGAGTGTAGCAAATAGAAGAAATCCTTTCAAGAAAGGTGGATTTAACAATCCTATTGTAAGTATCTTAACCGAGTGTACACTAAACAATGTTGCTAAAGATCTTAATAGAGTAGACCTTAACCAGTATCCACATAATACTCCTAATAGGGTAGATCATCAGAAGTGATCAAATTGTAATCCTTAATTGACCCCTTCAAATCGTTAGATAGTGAATTTTTTGTGGGTGCCATCCCCACCGCAGTTTTTACCTTCTAACAGGGGTTTTCCACATTACCATATCTTGTGTTATGAGTCAATTACTTTCATGAATGTTTACATGTTTGTTAAATTTATGAATTGATATATCTTACACAAAGATAGTATAGAACAGATGGTTGGTTATACAATTGATTACACAATGGATAAAGGTTAAAAGAGATAAAAGTTTTAGAGGTATTGATTCACCTCTCCCCTCTCAGTACACACTAACCATTATTTCCAACAATTGGTATCAGAGCTAGATCTCTTATTTGGAAATTTTAAAGACTTAAGATAAAAGATCATACAATGGAGAAATACAGACTTGACAAGAGTATTGAGAATCAAAAGCTAGAAATTTAGATCTTCTATGAGCAGTATAAAGAAGATAGAATCAAGATGAGACAACTACTAGATGACAGAAATATTATGGCATCTCACTATAATGAAACCAAGAAAAAAATAAAAAAAACTCATTTTTCTATGGTTTTTATTACGTTAAAAAATGCTGCCAGTGTTATTTCATTGGTGCCACCGGCGCTCCACCGCCACTAGCTGCACCTCACGCTGGCTCTGCGGGCTCCGCCGGCACCTCCGGTCACCGCCACTAGCAGTGGTACCATCATTGCCGCCCTGCTGGAAAATATCCTCTGGCACCCCTGGCCCCGCTCTATAGGCCCGGTGCCTTCCAGCCTCTGCCGGCCCCGCTCCACTCACTCAGAACCGCCGTCGGCCCCGCCGCCATACGCGACGCCCAGCGGGATTTTAGCCCCGCAAGATTATGCTTCCTAGTGACGGTCATATGTATGACCGGGAGCTTCAACTCAGCCCCCTGCGTGTGCCATGCACCCAGGGGCTAAGGTTTTTCAGCCCCAGGGGCTTAAAATAATTTTTTTTGGAGCCTTTTGACCCTCTGACAATGTTTTTGGTCTATCTGGAGCAAACGAAGGTCTTTTTCTGACTTCTTTATATTGTCGAAAAGCTCTTTTTGAGCTCTTTCTGATGATGGAGGTTGGGATTTTTGGTTCTTCTATTTTGATAGTGTTTTTTTCTATCAAAGTCTAATGTCTATTTTTTCCTTCCAGGAGCCATATCTTGCTCATCCAGACTCTATTTTTGGCAAACCATATATCGTTGGAAAGTTGGTTCAGTGTGTTTTTCAGTGGCAGGGGTCTTTTATCTATATTCTTCTCTAGGTTCTTTCTCCTCTAAATTTTTCATGTTCCCACTCTGGCAGATTACTTGGGTTCTATAGGTCCTACGATCTCTTCTTCTGTTCTTCTGGCTCACTCTTCTTTCTGATTTTCTGAGCATTGTATGCTTCTCTTTTGTAGCATTCTCTTTTCTGTAAATGCACTAAGATAAAGTGCCTACTTTTGCATATCTGGGATTTCGAGCACCTTGTGTTTGTTTGTACTCGCACTCAGTTATAAAGTGCCATGGGGGGTTATGATGTTTTGCCTTATGTGCTCATCCACCTTTGTCAAGTGAGTGTACCTTCCATTACATTAGCCCATGATGTGTGTCTATGACACCGCCCTTTATCCTATGCTTGTACTTCTATTGCACTATTGGTGTTCCTGATTCTTCTTCTTGCAACTATTTATGGCATTGCATTTCAGTGTTCCTGTCACCCCTCTCCATGTTCAACATTAAGGGGGGGGTTCACCTATTGGTTATATTGCTTCCTTGGTTCAGTTGAGTGATCTACGTATTCAGTTCTTTTTCCTATGTACTAGGTAGATGCAATGGCTAGGAACCTATGCATTTCGGTGAGATGGATCATCTACTATATAGACACTCATTCTTTCGTAATTTTGGAGGTCACCTCTTCGATTGATCAGCTCTTCAGACTTTGTCTTCTCTACCTGGTCATGCCCTATTTCAGTGGAGGTTCTAGCAGTTACTTCTAATAGTGTTTGCAACTTCATGCTTTAGAGATGCTATACATGCTCTTTCTTATTCCTTTCTTTGGGACTTTTCCCTAGATTGGAGGCATTGTTTCCTTCATCTAGTTCATCTCTTTTTGGGGTAGAGTTTTTCCCACTGGGTTTTCCCTATTTCTCTGCTTTACAAATATTTCTTATACTTGGGTACCTGATTAGGCCTTTGTTGCCAGGACCCTTCTTTCCTGCTTTTTGCAGTAGTCTCCTAGGTTTTGCTTCTCCCTAAGCTTATCTTAAGGGGGGTGTTAGAGTAATAGTCTTTTGGGTTATTAATTAAATCATTTTGATCTAATTACTAACTCACCTATTCACTCTAGTTGCTTAAGCCAACCTTAGGGTTTCCCTTTTAGGGTTTTGTGATTCCTTTTTAAGGAATCACCTCTTTGTATTTCATAACGTATTGTATCAGATTGTAATACAATTGTTCATAATAGCATATTGTTTTCATGTGCATATGATGCCTCTGGCTTTTTGGCCTCCATATAATTTACTTGCTTTATGTTCTTTGCTTCTTCCATGTGACAGGGTTATGCATGCAGGTGTTTTTGGGAGATTAGGTTTCTACCTATTCTAACAACAAACTACCAAGCAGAAGAGATACTAGATCTATTTGAGTCTTCAGGATCTACAACTAGCAAAGCATCAGACACATCAGAAGAAAGCATCACAAGTATGAATGAAATCAATCAAGATCTACTTGGACAAGTAAAATCTCTACAAATCGGTCAAGAGACACAGATGGTAAGAATGATTGATGTCATGAACAATGTTAGACAAGTTGAGAAATAGAGAACACTAGCTATTGATGATAAAAGGAAGATTACTGAAAAGATACAAGAGAAAGAGTTAGAAATAAAAAGACCTACAAAACATAATTATGAGATCACAAATCAAATTATTCTTATGATTCAAGAGGCAAAAAAAATGAATATAGAACTCATTGAAAGAATAGAAGCTATCAGTGAGCTAAGGGAAGAAAATGAAAAGTTGAAATAAGAAGTAATAATTCAGCAACATCATAATGAAATAATCAAGAGAGCTGAAAAAAGAAACAAAAGGATGGATGATTTTTTTGATGGACAAAGGAGAGCCAATAACAACACCAAACTAGGCTATACTGATAATGGAAAATCACCCAACCAAGATGATCCAAAGAATGTCTACACAAATCCAAAACCAAGAAAGATGACATGCAATCACTGTGGAAGGAAAGGCCACACATCAAATGTTTGCAGTAGCAAAATGAAAGGTATTCCTAAATCCACACCTTTGTTCATAAGAACTTTCTATAAATGTAACAAGAAAGGACATAAATCTTATGAACGTAAATCTGAGGTGAAACAACCAAAGAAGGAAACCTACATGGACAAATACTATCCTACTTGCAAAATGCATGGGCACACAACCCTTGAATGTTGGAAAAAGAAAAGGAAAGTATGAAAGCCTAAAAATCAAGAAACTTCCTATCAACCAAAAAGAGCTAGTAATCAATATGTTTGTGATTAAAATATATGGGAAAATTGTACAACATGTGGAAGATTTGTTCACATTGCTGCAAACTGTATGAGACAATGGAAAAGAAGATCTAGAGGCTGGAATAACCCTGGAATGACATTTCTAGACTCTCATAAATTTGGTCATCTGAAGAAAGACTGCAAAGACTAAATGACAGAGACCAATACCTTTGCCAATGGAAACACCATTGAAGACATCGGGAAGATGAGAAACAAAATGTGGAGGAAAGCTACAAACACTGACAAAGCTGGACCAGGCAATGCAATTGGTGAAACCTTATCCAATGGATCTAGTGAGATCACCACCCCCACCTAAGAAGAACAAGTAAGTATGGAACTACATTATACCAAGTTTTATTTTTCATTAGTTATATTATACATAGTTAAAAATACCAAATCAACATGATTAAAGATGCACTATGGTATTAATTGTTATAATTCTGTGAATTCAATTTCATCGGTCAATACATACTAAAATGAATCAGTGTACTTACCAAGCTAAGTTGTCTACACTTACTAAGAATCATCGGTTAACACACAAAGGATAAATTTCTAGTATAAACCGAGATCCGTAGGTAATCATGTGAGTTGAAAAAGTTGTCTTCACCATACACCAAAATATGTTGGTGAACATAACAAGTTAATAGCTGCTCTAAAGCATCATGTTTTCACTAAAAGAGAAGTTAGTGTATCACCCGACGACTCTATCTTCATACACCAAGAAGTGGTTGAGCATTAATGACTCAACTTAGGGAAAAGTCTATAAATAGATGATGGAAGGGTTTCATTTCTCACCAAGCGATTAAATCAAAGAGACCGAGAAAAACTAGAGCACAAAGAGAAAACACTGCAGAGTGACTCCAACTCAATTCACAAGCACTCCAATAGACTCCTAATAGCTATAGAGGTGAAAATTAAGTACTAGCATAAACTGAGAACTCTTTTTATCATTTGTGAGAAAGCCCTTATTTCAGAATCAATGGAAACTACATCAAGAACTGCTAAGATCAATAATGTTAAGAAGAAAAAGGTCAACCTAATCAAGAATAGTACATGTGAGGAACCTAACTATAAGATATGCCCAGAAGTTTCCTTGCAACCAGACAATGCTGGTGCATTCTCAAGAATACCTGCTAGGGTTTTACTCATCAAAGATGTGTGAGCATATATTCACTGCAAGATAACAAAGATTGGAGACCTAGAAGTTGAATAAGATTTCAAGAAGCTTTGCAACAATAATGGTACTATCAAGGAAGAGCACAAGAACATCAAGGTAAAAGGGATCAAAAATTCCCTATAGTTCTTGAAGGAGTTCAAAACTAAATGGATTCAGTTAGTACTAAGCATGATACATGACCGAAAGTTATGGATGGATGAGCCTATACCAATAACCAGGGATGTTATACACGCTGTCACTAGTTATCCCATAACCAAAAAGATAAAGCCATTAAAGAACCTGCCTAAACTTGAAATTGAGAAGAATACATGAGCTACACAGGATGGAAGAGGACTAAAAGTATCCACCATCAATGATGATGAACTCAAATTTGGAGCATGTGTCTTAGGATACAAGTTATTTCTGGCTAGCAGGATGAACAACCTTATATCCAGAGTAGTGGATACAACCTACAAGATTGTCAAGAAGGGATTGCAGTTGGATTTGTCAGAAATTCTACTAAGACAATTAGAAGAGAACATGAAGAAAATAATAAATGAAAATTCAAATTCATGTTAGTTTGGTTCTCTGATAATGTGCATATTTTTTATTTCCAAGAATCTTTCCCATCTATAGGAAATGTGCAGTGGGACACTACAAGACCAGTGACCATACATATTAGTGAGTTCATAAAATCACTAGGAGATAACTTTGAGTCAGTCATGGATGAATACTTTTCTAGACTCAAAGATAGAATGCAAAAGAGAGTAAGGATTCTAGAATAGTTAATTGAAAAGTTCCAAACTGACATATATTTTATGGTAGACATTGACTACACATACATCAAGCCAGCTATACCGAGAATAACATGGATATCTCTGCTTGACTATGAGGTGAAGATAGATCAAGCATATAATGCAATTAAGGCATTGATAAATGAGCCATTATATAAAACACAACCTAATTTTGGAACTTATGAAGAAGCCAAAGAAAGGAATAAAACTGGCTTAGTTGTGAAGAAGATTGATAAGAAGAAAGACAAGATGGTTAAGAATTTGAAGAAAAGGCTGTCGGTAATAGAAGAAGAAGATGATAAGAAAGAAGAGAATGAGGTTTAGTCACCCGTCAGTGAAGTTGAGAAGGAGAGTGAATCAGAGTCTACAGAGTTAGATACACCACTACCTCCACTAGCAAAGAAGCCAAGGACTACTGCTGCATCCAGGACCAGGAGTCAGACAACAAAGGATGTAAGTCCTTCATCGGTTAAGAAAGGTCAATTAAGGACCTAAAAAAGAAAACCTCCAACCAAAAAGACCACATCACCAAAGAGGAGAAGGAAACTAATCCTAAATAAGGAAGACATAGAGGACATAGAGAAGGATGAATCTGTCCAAACAAAAAAGACTAAGATTCCTGAAACTATTGATGAGATATGTGAGTCAATTGCAAAAAGAGGTCGCTTAATCGATACCAAGGTAAGAAAGTGGCTAACATTAGAGCCCAAACATCAGAACAAGGTTGAGGAAGCACTGATAAAAGCAATGATAAATTTCAAATATGTACCCGTACAATTTGATGACAAAATGCCAAAAGTACTACATGAAATATTATCTGCCCGATGGACTTATGCATTAAAGAATGAGAAGGAGATAAGGGAAAGAGTCCTAGTTTCTCTTATTCCTCCTGACTAAAAAATAGAAGAAATCTAGGAGATGATGGAGAAACATAAAAAGGAGTTCTCACCCAAGATGAGAGCTTACAAGGTTCTATAGGGAAAGCTTATAGAGCTAGAGAAGGATAGTAGCAAAATTTGGAGTAAAATAATCAATAAACCTACTGAGGAGGAAAGCCCCAAGAGAAAATTACCTCTCACAATGATGAGTCTCCTGTTAAACCTATCCCAGAGCATATCCTAATAAATGACACTGAAGATGTCACAATATTATAATTAGACAAAGAATAAATGAACACAACAGGCAATAAGGATATGGATGTTGTTGATGAAACATGGCAGGACAATACTATGGACAATATTGTTATTGACATCACTGATGATCCTGCAAATGTGGTAAATAAAGATTAAAATATTACTATTACATATGATCAACATAAGGATCAACATACATTTGTTGATGATGCACAAGTACACATACTGAGCCATTTGCCATTATTGATTCAGATAATCAATATAATCTCACAGAAAGAGAAGACCCCTGAGCCTGATGCAAGCATACCCAAGGATGCAGAAGAAGGAGAAAAGAAGGATGTAACTAATGAAAAAAATGTCAATGGAGGAGATCAAAATAAAACAAGTGAAGATCTAAAACAAAGAGATGGATATGAAATAGAAAAATATGCACAAATTAAAGATAAAGAAGAAGTGCAAAAAGAGAAAGATGAGAAAGATAAGACAGTTGATACCATGCTGAAGGACACCAAAGGTGAAGCTACAGATACACAAAAGGTTGATAAGGAGACATCCTCAGATAACTGATAGACAAAAAATGAGAAGCAAGACAAAGGTACAACTCCTCAAAAGCCTTCCTCCAGCACATTAGACCAAGCAGAGAAGCTGGCTATGATTCTGCATACAGGTGCATCACAAAAGAAAAAGAAGAAGACCAAGAAAAACAAGTTGGAAGTCACACTAGATGAAATAATTGAAATACCAAAGTGTGACCCAACTAAATTAGATTTTGTATCACTCCAAGAATATGGAGAAATTTGTCAAAGGAAAGCTTTGCAAGAAAATCTTAAGAAGCATGACCGAGAATCATTGGTATCAAAGACCACAAGGGATATCTTAAACTAGATAGTTCCTGACATTGATATTTATCACAATGCCCCCATTCTGGATCAACTTGCTATTCTCACCGACACCATCACAACACAGAATGTAGATGCAGAAAAGATGATTGAGGAATGAGCAGAATAGAAGTTCCAATACAAATTGATAGAAATGATCAGCCAAGAAGTGGTATAAAATAATGTAAAGCTTTTAGAATTAGCAAATGACCTAGATCCAATCATTATTGAAGCTGTTTCCTTAATCCAAAAGCTATGCACTTTAGAGAAATTTACAAAGGATAACAATGATAAGATTGCAAAGATTGATTCCGATCTAAATGCAAGTGCATAAAGTCTAACCACAGATGGAAATGCAATCAAATTGCATTATGAGAAGATCATTGAAATCAAATGGTTAAGACAAGAAATTTGGGAAGCAAAATCACAGTTTAGAGAGAAGGTTTCTGAGATACAGTCTCTACTATTACCGAACCTCACACTTCTACAACAACACATAAGTTCAAAAAGGCAACTTATTGCCACCCCTGAGATGTCTGTAGCAGAAAACATCTATGACATGCATGCCAGGATCACATTAGAGCATATGGATCTTGAGCATCTCAAGGAGAAATGAGAGAAGATGATGGAGGAAATGAAAACCTCTCACTCTCATATTTTTGATAAGCTATAGGTATACACCTTTTCCCTTACTATCAAACAAGGGGGAAAAGGACAATGATATGTACAAAAAGGGAAAAGGAAAATATAGCTCAAAAGTAAAAGAAAAGGGAAAAGGAAGAGATAGTATAAAGACAAGTGTACATACACATATACTATACTATACTGACATATGCATAGGGGGAGTCATGAAATGACTAAGTAATATACAAGGTGTACATACTATAAACTTTGTTAGTATTTTGCACATATTAGTTTTTGATACTAATGTCAAAGGGGGAGATTGATGACATAAAGTTTTTCCAGTAGTATGCAAACAGAAAATTGTTGTTATAAACCATCTGTTACACTACACTGAAAGACATTTTTTCATTTCATACCGAAAATGATAAGCAAGGAGAAACTTGACGACACAGTTTTGAAGTGTAAACTGATAGTACACACTAAACATGATAAAGTGGAACTCGACAAGAGTAAACCAACAGTGGAACCCGATGAGTAGAATATAGTGCAAACTGAGAGAATAAAAAAGAGAGGAACCCAACAAACAATTCAACAAAGGAACACCAAAAGAGAGTCAAACTAATTTTATAGAAAACCGAGCATCAGACACCAAAAGTTAGTTATATCCCAAGAAAAGTGGATTTGACTTCCACGTCAGATAAAAAAACTATATTCTATTTATAGAGTTTTGATTTGTTTTAAATCCATTTCTTGAGGAACAAGAAACATTATTGTAATTGTTTTGATCAGTCTAACTGATTAAAAACATAAAGACTAGGAGATCAAGGTCAAGTTGTAAACCTTTGGTCATAGAGTTAGTTTTGTAGTGAAACTAAATTAGGTTAATCTATATTATAAATAGATGTTGTAATCATTCATTTGAGAGGATGAGAGGATGAGTGTATCCAATGAGCACATCTATGGATTAGACTGAGAGTTTCAAGAAGTAGAACAACAAAAGATGAATTTGGTTATCAAGAACCAAGAACAGAGGCTACCAAGCAACATATGTATTAATCAATCACATTAGGTGATATATTTTTACATGTGATTTGTAATGGATCCGTAATCAGCAATTGTTAGATTGAATACACTCAGGTCAATGAGTATTTTTGTCTGCATTCTAACAAGTGTAGAAAATAGAAGAAATCCTTTCAAGAAAGGTGGATTTAACAATCCTATTGTAAATCTCTTCACTGAGTGCACACTAAATAGTCTTGCTAAAGATCTTAATAGAGTAGATATTAACCAGTCTCCACATAATACTCTTAACAGGGTAGATCATCAGAAGTGATCAAATTTTAATCCTTAACCGGCCCCTTCCAATCTGTAGATAGTGAAGTTTTTGTGGGTTCCATTTCCACCGAAGTTTTTACCTTCTAACAAGGGTTTTCTGTGTTACCATATCTTGTGTTATGATTCAATTACTTTCATGAATATTTCTATGAATGTTTACATGTTTGTTAAAGTTTATGAATTGATATATCTTACACAAAGATAGTATAGAACATATGGTTGGTTATACAATTGATTACACAATGGATAAAGGTTAAAAGAGATGAAAGTTTTAGAGGTAATGATTCACCCCTCCCCTCTTAGTACACACTTATCATTATTTCCAACAAGGATAGGAATATAAGTTTTTGAAAATTTAGGAAAGTTTTTGTTTGAAGAGGAAGGAATGTTTGAAGGAACATGAATCAAATTAGGAACATTGTTGGAAAGGGAATCAGAATATGAAAAGGGCACATTATGATAAGAAGGAATGGATGAAGGAAATGGAACACATAGAACACTTGGAGGAAGTGAAGGGAGAATGGTATTAGGAAGACTCACATGTATAAGATTATAGGATTGAATGGAGGTTGTTATAAGTGATGGAGCATAAGTGGAGATTCAAAGAATGAAAGTAGAGATAGAAAAAGAGGATTTCACATGTGTAGTGGATGGGACATAGCCTAATTATTGAGCACATTTAGAAATAGGTTTAACATTGGAACCCACAAGGTGGGAAATGGTACACAAGAGGTTAAGACCATGTTCATTATTATTAAGAAGCTTCCTTAAGAATTACAAAGAAGAGATAGTCTTAGGACTATGATTTTATTGAGCTAGCTAATGTTCCAATTTTTCAAAATCTTTAGTGAGTTTGTCAACTTGTGCAGGGGGGAATCTTAAAGATTCATATTCATTATTAGAATGATGAGAAGAGTTTTTCTCTATGAGAGTATTAGAATCATGAGGGAGAATGTTGGTTTCATCAAGACCACTAGGAAAGAAGGGAGGTTTAGGGTTAAATGAACCCATGAGTCTACAACTTCTTCTAACCAGAATGCTATAGGTTGGAATCAAAGTGATAAATATCATGCACAAAGGTATGGAAAGAAAGGAAAATTTAATGCAATTGGAAATGAACTATTAATGTAGCAAAGATGCAATACATACAAAGTAGATCCTATGTCTAAGAACCATAATCCACATAAAAAATGCATTTAATGAATCTATGTTATAATTAAATATAACTATCCAATGAAAAGGATGAAGAAAAATGTAAGAGGTTAGGTTCACCAAAATGTAAAATATAAAATGGCGAACACAAAAATGTGGGGCATTTTAAGTTCACCAAGTTATGATGTACATTAGAGAAAAGAGGAAGAAGACGACAGGGAGTCGCTCAAATGCAACCCTTGGAGGACCCAAATCATATTAGCACAACCCAAATGGATGGAGGGGTACTAATGCAGACTCCAAGTCCTTTTAGGGGTTTTAATTCAAAGGTCTCTTTTATTTTTATTCCTTGGATGTGCTTTTCCCTCTTTGTTTATGTTGTTTAGTTAATTTCTTAAATGAAATGCAAGTAAATAAAGTATTAATTGCAAGTATGAACATTAGTAGATATAATCAAAATAAGTTCTATGAAATGAAAAAGGAGGAATATACTCACCTTGAAATAAAAAGAAAGATGCAAGTTCAGATTTGGAAAATGATTGTCAGACTATGTCAAATGCTGAAACTATGATGGATCTGGAATGTGGAGGCTGAAATTTGCTGACTGTGGAATTTTGGAGGTCCCAAGAATAGGTTGACTTCCCTGGTATAGGCTAACTTGGGGTATAGGTTAAGGTCGACCTATGCCTGAAAAACTACAAACTAAAACTTTTGGTGTGAGATGAAATATGTAACTCTAGATCTATATGTTCTGAGTCCAAAAATCTAAAAGTATGAGAATCTGATCCCACACACAAGAAAAAGGGAATTTGTTTTGGGGAAGGGGCTTGCCTTGGTCAAGCCCCCATTTAGTAATTAACCTTGAAAATGAGATAAATTATGTAAAGCATGTAAAATCAAAGAAAAATGTTAGTATTCACCTTGCTTGCCCAATCTCTTTGAATGGATTTGAATCTACTATCCACAAAGATGTATGAATGCTTGTTTGTAGAATGACGTAGAATGTAGAATGTAGGATGTAGAATGCCTTCAAAAATGTAATGGATCTATAATAACCATATCATAGATCATGGATGTACATGTACTTGATATTCTTGAGTGGAGATGGGTGTATAATGCAAGTGCCAATGTATGTAGATCTCCTTTTTGATGGCCAAATCCACTATCTCCCATGAAGAAAGAAGCTATATCATAGAAGGAAATGCATGCTTGAGTGGATGGATGAATACCTTTGATGACATTAATTTTCCATTAGTATGCAGAGAAATTTTTTGGTAAGCATACACTGAAAGACAGGACAAAGAGCAAACTGAAAATGTAGATACAAGAGATCACCGAAAACTGCTAAGTACAAAGAAAACTGATGACACAATTTTATGTGTAAACTGAAATTACAAAATGGAAAGGATAAAGATGAACCCAAAAGTGGAACCTGACAAGTAGGTCATAGTGAAAACCGAAAGAATAGTCACAGAGGAACCCAAGAGACAATTCAAGCAAGAACACCAAGAATCAGTCCAACTAACTTCAGAGCATAACCAACCGACAGAAACCAAAAGTCAGTTGCAGCCCACAAAAAGTGGATCTAACTTCCACGTCAGATAAACAGTCAGGTTCTATTTATAGAGTCTTGATTTGTTTTTAAAACCATTTCTTTAGGGACAAGAAACATGAATTTAAGTGTTTTAATCAGTCTAACTAATTTAAAACACATAGACCAGGAGATCAAGGTAAAGTTGTAAACCTGTGATCTTAGAGTTAACATTGTTTTACATGAAACTTGATTAGGTCAATCTATCTTATAAATAGATGATGCAATAGTTCATTAATGTATGATGTGAGAATGTATGAGAGATGGATGAATGAAGCATATGAGCACATCTATGGATCAGATTGAAAGTTTCATGAACCAGAACAACAAAAGGTGAATTTGGTTAGCAAGAACAAGGAATAGAGACCACCGAGCATTAGAGGTATTATTCAATCAAATTAGGTGATATACTTATTCATGTAATCTTAAATGGATCTATAATCAACAATAGGAGATTGCACACACCAGGTCAAATTGTAATTTTCTTTTATTCTAACAAGTGAAGCAAAGTGTAAAAATCCTTTCAAGGAAGGTGGATTTAACAGTCCAAATATAAATCTCTTAATTGAGTGCACACTCAAAAATGTTGCTAAAGATCTTAATAGAGTAGAATTTAATAGGTCTCCACATATACTCTTAACTGGGTAGATCATCAAAAGTGATCAAATTGTAAGCCTTAACTGACCCCTTCCAATCTGTAGATAGTGAAGAATTTGTGGGTGCCATCCCCACCGCAGTTTTTACTTCCTAACAGGAGTTTTTTGTGATATCATATCTTGTGTTATGTGTCAATTAATTTCATGAATGTTTGTATGAATGTTCACATGTATGTTTAAGTTTATGAGTTGATATATCTTACATCAATATAGTATAGATCAGATGGTTGGATAAACATTTGATAACTTAAAAGATAAAGGTTAAAAGATACAAAAATTTTAGAGGTAAAAATTCACCCCTCCCCTCTTAGTACACACTTCCTATTAATTCCAACAATTTGTATCAAAGCTAAGTCTCTTCTTTGGAAAAGATTAAAGGCTTGAGAGAAAAGATCATACAATGGAGAAGTACAAACTTGAAAAGAATATTGAAAATAAGAAACTAGAAATTCAGATCTTCTATGAGCAGTATAAAGAAGCTAGAATCAATATGAGATAGTTGTTAGATGAAAGAAAGATTATGGCAACTCGCTGTAATGAAACAAATTATCATGAGGAAGAGATACCAGATTTATTTGAGTCTTCAGGATCAACTACAAATAAATCATCAGATACATCAGAAGAAAGCATCACAAGCCTAAATGAAATCAATCAACATCTAGATGAACAAGTAAAATCTCTCCAAATCATTCAAGAGACATAGATGGTAAGAATGATTGATGTCATGAATAGTGCTAGACAAGATGAGAAAGAAAGAACACTAGCTATTGATGATAAAAGGAAGATTATAGAAAAGCTACAAGAGAAAGAGTCTAAAATATAAAGACTTACAGCATCACCATGAGATCACAAACCAGGTTATTCTTATGAGTCAAGAGACAAACAGAATGAATGTTGAACTCATTGAAAGAATAGAAGCTATCGGTGAGCTAAGGGATGAGAATGAAAAGTTGAAACATGAAATAAGAATTCAGTAGCAACATAATGAAATTATAAAGAAAGCTGAAGAAAGAAAGAAAAGAATGGGTGATTTTCTTGAAGGACAACGAAGAGTCAACAAAAACACTGGTCTAGGAGTTACCAAAAATGGAGAATAACCAAATCAAACTGATCCAAATAATGTCTAAGAAAATCCAAGACCAATAAAGCTAACGTGCAATCATTGCGAAAAGCAAGGCCACACATCCAATGTATGCAGAGGAAAAATGAAAGGTATTCCTAAATCCACATCTTCATTCATAGGATTTTTTTATAAATGTAACAAGAAAGGACACAAAGCATATGAATGTAAGTCTGAGATGAAACAACCAAAGAAGGAAACCTACATGGAAAAATACTATTGTACATGCAAAATTAATGGGCACACAACTCTTGAATGCTAGAAAAAGAAAAGGCAAACATGGAAACCTAAAGGTCAAGAAACTCCCTATCAACCGAAAAGAGTCGGTAACTAGTATGTATGGGATTACAACACTTGGAAAAATTGTACATCATGTGGAAGATTTGGTCACATAGCTGAAAATTGTATAAGATAGTGGACAAGAAAGTCTAGAGGATGGACTGACCCTAGAATGACATGCTTACACTGTCATAAATTTGGTCATCTCACGCAAGACTACAGAGACTGAATGACAGAGACCATCACATATCCCAATGGAAACACCATTGAAGACATCTAGAAAATGAGAGACAAAATGTGGAGAAGAGCTTCAAACAATGATGAAACTAGACCAAGCAATGCAAATGGTGACACCCCATCTAATGGATCCAGTGACATCACCACCCCCACCTAAGAAGAACAAGTAAGTATGGAACTGCATTACACTAAGTATTATTTTACATCAGTTCCATAATATATTGATGAAATGCCAAATTAGCATAAGTAAAGATGCATCATCATATTACTTGTTTAAATATGTGATAACTATGCTATCAGGTAATACATACCAAAATCCATCAGTATACACTCAAAGCTAAAATTGCCTACACTTACCGAGAAGCGTTGGTTAACATAAGAAAGAAAAGTTTCTAGTGTAAACTGAGACTCGTCGGTAATTAAGCAAGTTGAATGAGTTGTTTGCGCATAATACCAAAACCCGTTGGTAAAAGAAAAGAGTAATATGACCACCCCAATACATCACATTTTCACTGAAGAGAAGTTAATATTCAAACCGAAGAACTCCATCTTCAAACACTAAGGAGTGGTTGAGCATTAATGACTCACTTTTTAGGGCAAATGCCTATAAAAGGGTGACAAAAGGGTTTCATTCTTCACCACGACCAGAGTAGAGTGACAAGAGAGAAAATTGAGAAAATGACAAACAACATCACAGAGTGAATTCAACTCAACTAGAGCACTCCAACAAATCAGTGATCATTACAGGTGTAAACAATAAGTTTCTACAACAACTAAGAACTCTATTTACACATTTTTAGAAAGCCCTAAATTTCTCTAAAACAATGGCCACGACATCAAGAACCACCAAATAGAAGAACATCAAGAAGGATGAGGTTAAACTCATCGAGAACTATACCTATAAGGAACCTCACTACAATATTTTCCTTGAGGTTGCATCACAACCCGACAATGCTGGAGCTTTCTCATGAATACCAGGTAGGGTTTTACTCATCAAAGACGTGCGAGATTACATCCACTGCAAGATTGAAAAAATGGTGATTTAGAGGTGGAACAAGATTAAAAGAAGTCGTGCAATGAAGATGGATCCATAAAAGATGAACATAAACACATAGAGGTGAAAGGGCTCACTAATGCCCTATTGTTCCTGAAGGCATTCAAAACTGAATGGATTTGGTTAGTACTAAGCCAAATGCATAATCAAAAACTATGGTTGGATGATCCTAAGATGATAACCCAAGATGTTATCCATGCAGTCACTGATTACCCTGCAACCAAGAAGGGAAAACCATTGAAACACACACCCAAGGCTAAGATTGAAAATACCATAGGAGAAAAATGTGATGGCAAAGGACTAAACATATCTACTATAACCGATGATGAAATTAAATTTGGAGCATGTGTCATAGGTTACAAATTCTTCCAAGTAAGCAGGATGAACAACATAGAATCCGATGTAGTAGATACAACATACAAGATTGTAAAGAAAGGTACTCAGTTGGATCTATTGGCACTTCTACTGAGCCAACTAGAAGAGAACATGCTGACTATAAGAAATGCTAAGACAAATAAATGTAAGTTTGGATCACTTATAATGTGCATTTTCTTTTACTTTCAAGAAAAATTTCCATGAATAGGAGATATAAAAATGGGATCCCACAAAACCGATCACCATGCAAATTAGTGAATACATAACATCACTGGGAGACAAATTTGAAACAGTCATGGATGAGTACTTCACAAGATTCAAGGACTAAATGAAAAAAAGGGTAAGGATCATTGAACAACTTATTGAGAAGTTTGAAGATGATATATGTTTTATGGTTGACACCGACCACACATACATCAAACCTCCTCTACTAAGGACAACATGGTTACAACCTCTAGAATATGAGGTAAATATTGATCAAGCATCCAAGGAAATCAATGCATTGATCAATGAACTATTAGAGAAGAAACAACCTAAGTTCAGAACTTATGAAGAGGCCAAATCAAGAATCAAATATGACCTGGTTGTCAAGAAAATTGATAGTAAAAAGGATAAAATGGTCAAGAACCTAAAGAAAATACCGTCGGTAACAAAAGAAGAAACCGAACAGGAAGAAGAAGATGAAAAGGAGGAAGAGACCGAAGCCCAGTCACCCATCAATGAAGCTGCAGAAAAGAATGAATTCAAGGCCACAGAGTTAGATTCACCACCTCTTCCACCAACAAAGAAGCAAAGAACCACATCTTCTTCAAGAAAAATAAGCCAAACAACTAAGGACTCAAGTCCTTCACCTTGAAGAAAGGAAAAGTTAGAACCTACAAGAGGAAACCCACCATACATAAAAGAGGGTCATCAAAGAGAAGAAGGTTCATTCAAACAAGTGAAGAAGTTGAGGACACCGAAAAAGATGAAGGTGTTCAAGAAGAAAAGATTAAGGTTCCAGAAAGCATTGATGAGTTATGTAAATCTATTGCAAACTCAGGATCTATTACAGATTCTAAGATCAAAAGATGGCTAAAACTAGATCCAGAAGATCAAAACAAAGTTGACGATGCCATCATTGCAAAGATGTACAAATTCATGTACATACCAATTCAATTCAAAGGTAATAGTGTACCAAGGGAGCCCTTGGACAGATTATATGCCAGATGGACATTTGCATTAAATAATGAAAATGAGATAAGGGAAAGAGTACTTGTTTCTCTTAGGCCTCCTGAATCCAAGAAGGAAGAAATTGATGAGATGATGGAGAACCATAAGAAGGAGTTCTCACCCAAGTTGAGAGCCTACAAATTTCTTGAAGGGAGGCTTATAGAGCTTGAACACGAGAGTCACAAAAAGTGGAGTAAAATACTCAATAGACCTATTGAGGAAGCTAGTCCCAAAAAAGACATACAACAGAAAGATGATAATAAGGCAACTCAAGAACACATAATAATCAAAGATGCAGAAAATGAAACATCAGTTGAGTTAGATAAAGAAGAAATGAACATAATTGACAACAAGAATGTGGAAGTTGCAGATGAAACATGGCCGGACACCACTAAGGACAACACTGTGGATAACATAGTCATCGACATAAGCAATGACCCAGCATAAGAAATACAAAAGGATGAAGATGTCACTGTTACAAAGGACAAGACAGATGAGAAGGACACAACATTTGATACTTCACAGGTGAACATACCAGGAAACATGCCAATATTGATGCAAGCCATCAATTTACTACAAGAAATAGACAAGTCACCTTTTAAAGATTCAAGCATTTCTGAGGATGAAGGGGAAGAAGGAAATAAATACAACATCGATGATCAGAAGGACATCAGAGACACTCATACTATAACCAAAACTAAAAAGGTTGCAGAAGGAGATTTACAAAAAACACATGGAGACACCACTAAGAAGGATGAAAAAAAAAGGAAGATGAAGCTAAGGAAACCGATGAAGGAGGAAAACCCAAAGATGTCACTCTTGAGGAAACCAAAAAGGTTTCTATCGATAATGTTAAGGTTGATGTGGAGACGTCTACAGAAAACTAACAAGCTAACACTGAAACAAAGCAACAAAAAGAAGAAACACCAGAAGTAAATTCGTCTAACACTACAAACAAAGCTAAGAAGATGGCTATGGTTCTTCACTCAAGTGAAACTCAAAAGAAGAAGAATAAATCCAAAAAGAGTAAGTTGGAAGTCACTTTAGATGAAATCATTGAGATCCCCAAATGTGACCTAACCAAACTTGACTATAAAGCATTGAAAGAATATGGTGAAATATGCCAAAAGAAGCATTATAGGAGAAGCTGAGAAAGAAACAATGAGACTCCATGGTACTAGAAACAACTAGGGACATATTGTACTAGATTGTACCTAATGTTGATGTAGATCAGAATAAACCAATACTTGATCAACTAGCCACTCTCACAAAAGCCATTACAACGCAGAACATTGATGCAGAGAAGGCAATTGAAGATAGAGAAGAGTAGAAGTAACAGCATAAACTTGTTGAGAAAATAAGCCAAGAAGTGGCAGTAAACAAGGTAAATCTTTCAGAATTCATAAGTGAATTAGATCCTATTATTGCTGAAGCTATTTCCTTGATTCAACAACTAAGCACACTAGAGAAATTCGCTATGGAGCATAGTGAACACATATCAAAGTTAGATTCCTATATAGCTAATAGTGCTAAAAGCTTAACCATCGAAGATAATGTAATTAAGTTTCATCATGATAAAATTATTGAAATAAAAAGGTTAAGGCAAGAAGTGTGGGAAGCAGAAACACAATTCAGGGAAGAGGTCACCGAGCTCTAGGCTCAACTTCTACCAAATTTGACACTGCTTCAACATCACATTAGTTCAACAAGGAAATTGATATCTACTCCTGATATGTCTATAACAGACAACATCTATGATATGCACTCAATGATTACACTCAAGCACATGGCTCTAGAGAACCTAAAGGACCAATGGGAGAAGATGATGGAAGACATGAAGTCTTCACACTCTCACATTTTTGATAAGCTATAAGGTATACACCTTTTCCATTACTATAAAAAGTGGGAAAATAATGATATGTACAAATAGGAAACTATACTGTACTATCGAAAAAGGAGAAAATAATGATATACCGACATATACATAGGGGGAGTCATGAAAATACTAAGGGTTATATATTTTGTACATACTTAACATTTTGTTAGTATTTTTCACATATAAGTTTTTGATACTAATGTCAAAGGGGGAGATTAATGAAATTAATTTTCCATTAGTATATAAATAACACTTTCGGTAAGCATACACTGAAAGACAGGACAAAGAGAAAATAAAAAATGTAGATACAAGAGATCACTAAAAATTGCTAAGTACAAAGAAAAACGACGACACAATTTTGTGTGTAAACCAAAGTTGCAAAGAGGAAAGGATAAAGAGGAACCCGAAAAGTAGGTCATAGTGAAAACCAAAAAAATAGTCACATAGGAACTCGAGAGAAAGTTCAAGCAGGAATACCGAGAATCAGTCTAACTAACTTCAAAGCATAATTGACTGACAGAAACTGAAAGTTAGTTGCAACCCGCAAAAAGTGGATCTGACTTCCACGTCAGATAAAAAAATCATGTTCTATTTATAGAGTCTTGATTTGTTTTTAAAACCATTTCTTTAGGGACAAAAAACATGATTGTAAGTGATTTAATCATTCCAACTGATTTAAAACACATAGACTAGGAGATCAAGGTAAAGTTGTAAACCCGTGATCTTAGAGTTAACATTGTTTTACATGAAACTTGATTAGGTCAATCTATCTTATAAATAGATGATGCAATCCTTCATTAATGTATGATGAAAGAATGTATGAGAGAGGGATAAATGAAGCATATGATAGAATCTATGGATCAGATTGAAATTTTCATGAACCAGAATAATAAAAGGTGAATTTGGTTAGCAAGAACCAAGAATAGAGACTACCAAGCATCAGAGGTATTATTCAATCACATTAGGTGATATAATTATTCATGTAATCTTAAATGGATCTATAATAAAAAATAGGAGATTGAACACACCAGGTCAAATTGTAATTTTCTTTCATTCTAACAAGTGAAGCAAAGTGTAAAAATCCTTTCAAGGAAGGTCTATTTAATAGTCCAACTATAAATATCTTAACCGAGTTCACACTCAAAAGTATTGCTAAATCTCTTAACATAGTAGACTTTAACAGGTCTCCATAGATACTCTTAACCAGGTAGATCATCAAAAGTGATCAAATTGTAAGCCTTAACCGGCCCCTTCCAATCTACAGATAATGAAGAATTTGTGGGTGCCATCCCCACCGCAGTTTTTACTTCCTAACAGGAGTTTTCTGCGATATCATATCTTGTGTTATGTGTCAATTACTTTCATAAATATTTCTATGAATGTTCACATGTATGGTTAAGTTTATGAGTTGATATATCTTACATCAAGAAAGTATAGATCAGATGGTTGGATAAACATTTGATAACTTAAAGGATAAAGGTTAAAAGATACAAAAGTTTTAGAGGTATTGATTTAGCCCTCCCTTCTTAGTACACACTTCCCATTAATTCCAACAACATTTAATGAATCCTTTCTTGGCTTGCTTGACCTCCTTGAATGCACCTTGAACTTAAAATATTGCTTAGAAAAGATGTAAATAACTTGTACTATTTTGTCTCATGTATGACTATATATCCCAAATCAAGGGAAAAGACCTTTTATAGAAAATCAGGGTTTAAATTCATGAAGTTTGAAAAAGGAGAGTAGGAAAAGGAAATACCTTGCATCAGGCTTGGGAGCCGATCAAAATTAAGAACCCTGTATATAGGTCAAAGTCGACCTATACCAAATATAGGTCAAGTTCAACCTATACCTCAATGTGTAAAATCCAAGATCTCGAGAGGTATTGCAGGCTTTGGGGAAATGAGGTGGAAAATGTAGGAAAAAGAAAGAAATCAAGCACAAATGCATCCATGTTTTAGGAGATCACTAAAATGGGGCTTAATAGGTCCTTTGAGCTTCCAAATTAGTGGGTGCTAACTTTTAGGACGATACACATATATAGGGCTCGAGGGGGATTTTAGGGTTCAATTCTAGCAGTGTAGATTATGGCTATGTCTTGCGATTATTGTAGTGAAAATGCCCATGTGGCTGTCGCATGTTACATTTCTAAATATTGTAATGTCATTTCATTGAAAATAATATAAAGCAAGTATTTCTATTCTTGCCATTGTTTTGTTCTTGTAATTATCTATTTATTTCCTTTTTGTGTTGTGTGTGTTTTATTGAATAAGGGGAGTACCCTTCATCATATTCACTGTTAAGGTAAATGAAATCATGTAGACCATATCGATTGTTTTAGAGGAATGTGAAAGTTTCATTAAAAAACCCTTCACAGTTTCATGTATTTGTACCTAGAATAACAGTAATGTATTTTTGATAAGCTGAGAAGATAAATAACATGTTTCATTAGTGTTAGGGTTTTCAATCCAAGCTCAAAGTTTATCCTAGGGGTTTGAGAAAATTTTTTCTAGAAGTTTCAAGGTTCTACAAGAGAGTTTTATTTATCTAGAATGAGTCTTTCAAAGTTAGTTTCAGAAATGAAAGCAAGGTAAGATCAAAGATGCAATGTCTCTGTCAAAGATAAGACACATAAGTACACAGATATCTAAAGATCACATAAGCAATGACCAAGGTATATACAAAGAATGTCCAATCAACAAATGCAACTTTTGAAGAGACCAGATCTATAGAAAAATTCTTATAAACCCTCAAACTAAATAGTAATGTCAATAGACACCATGGGAAGAAGAGAAAGTGGAAATTTTTGTTACTTTCCTTTTAAGAAAGATTACACACAGCTTCACAATTCATGAAGAAAATAAATGGTGGCTAGCATTTACACAAAAAAAGATCAACAGAGAAGAGTCGTGACCACAAGGGAAAGAAGGAAGCATGTTTTCACTATTTTATTTTGTGGCAATGTGAAAGTCAAAATCAATTCTATCAGATCATGAATATATAGAGAAATACACACAATACAAATCCCTTTAAAGAAATCCCTCAAACTCCATCAAAATCAGAGAAGATACAAAAATATGTTAGTTCTGTGATAGATACACACCTATCAAGGGAAATAAAATTTGTAAATTATATGTGAGAAATGTCCTAGAATTAATGCCATCGAATTCTCTGCATTTATAGGGAAAACCTCCAAAATACACAATGACAGAGGCTTTAAACCCTAGTCTTATTTAGTGTTTTCTAGAGAGAGACTTCCAAAATTTTTTTTAGTAGATGGAAAATGGTGTGGACTTAGGGTTTCAAAATCCTAAATGGTCGATCAAAGAGAAAGTTAAGGATTTTTTTACCTTTGTCAATTTTATCATTTTACTTCAAATAATTGAGCCATGGGTTGTGAAGGTATGAAACAATAAAATAAATTTTTTTGTCAAAATTTTGGCAAACACCAAGATCATCAAAATTTTGACAAACATTGGGCTTATATTTAATTTTTTTTGAAAATTTCACTAGTACCTTATTACGTGTTCAATTATTAGGCTTTCGTAAAATAATTTTGTTGGATTTTGTAGTCAAATGAGATAGTGTTTTTAATTAACCACTGAAGGCATTATATTTTTCCATTAGTATATACAAGGAAAAACATGATCTACACCATTGGTTTACACTACAATGATAGATAGGGCACAATACTACCCGACGCCAAGGTTACCCGATACTGCCAAGTACAAAGCATCCCGACAAACACTATTCAGTGTTATCCGATGACAAAAAGGATAAAGGAACCCAACGAGTAACAATAGTGCAACCTGAAAAAAAAGAAAAGAGAGGAACTTGATAGATGAAGGGAACCCAATGATCAGTTTAACAAAGGAATGCCGACAGACTTTCAGTTCAACCCGAAGACCAATAACTGACAGTCAGTTACATCCCACAAAAAGTGGATCTAAATTTCCACGTCAGATAAAACACAAAAGTTGTATATTTAGCTTCTTAATTTGTTTTAAATCCATTATGTGTAGAGGAAGCAATGTAATTAGTATTATTTTAATCATTATAACTATTTTAAAACATGCAAACTTAAGGATCAAGGTCAAGTTATAAACCCTAGATAAAGAGTTAAAATTGTAATGCGTGATTCTAGAATAGGTCAAATAATTATATAAATAGATACTTAATCTATTGTGAACATTTTTTTCAATGATGATTGTATAACTGAGAGCATCTAAGGATTAGACAAGAGAATTCATGCAGAAGAACAGAAAAGGATCAAATCAATTTTCAAGAATAGAACATAGGCTACCGACAAACAGAGAAAAGGTATTAATCAATCACTATAGGTGATAGTCATATTATGAGAGCTTTAATGGATCTATGATAAAAAATTATATATTGTACTCATTATAACAAGTGTAGTACACTTAAGAAATCCTTTCAAGAAAGGTGGACCTAATAGTCCTATTGTAAATCTCTTAACTGAGTGCACACTTAAATCAGTGTTACTAAAGCTCTTAACATAGTAGATCTTAACAAGTCTCCACTTTAATAATCCTAACAAGGTAGATCATCAGAAGTGATCAATTTTAAGCCTTTACCAGATCCCTTCCATTATGCAGATAGTGAAGTTTTGTGGGTGCCATCTCCACCGCAGTTTTTACTTCCTAACAAGAGTTTTCTGCGATATCATATCTTGTGTTATGTGTTTATTATTTTCATGAATGTTTCTATGAATGTTGCAAACAATTAAAGATTATGAATTAATGTTACATGCATAAGAAGAACATCAGAAATGGTCAGTAATATAGTAAAGAATGATTACTAATGATCAAAGGTGAAATCTGTTAAAAGTTTTAGAGGTACTGATTCACCCCTCCCCTCTCAGTACTACTTCCCATTAAATCCCAACAATTGGTATCAGAGATAATTCTCTTCTTGGAAATCTTAAAGGATTAAGAGAAAATATATTACAATGGAGAAGTACAAAATTGATAAGAATATTGAGAACAAAAAAATTCAGATACCGATGTTCTATGAACATTATAAAGAAGCACGAGTTAAGATGAGAGAGCTGCTAGATGAGAGAAAAGGTATGGCAACTCAGAGCAATGAAAAATATTATCAAGAAGAAGAGATTCCAAATTTATTTGAATCTTCAGGATCAAATACAAGTAATGCATTAGATACCTTAGAAGAGAAAATCACAAATCTAAAGGAGATCAATCAACATCTAACATAGCAAATAAAGATGCTGTAAATCGGTCAAGAGACCCAGATGGTAAGAATGATTGATGTGATGAGTTCTGCTAGACAAGCTGAAATAGAAAAAACACTAGCTATTGATGACAGAAGGAAGATTACAGAGAAGCTACAAGAAAAGGAGGTAGAAATTCAAAGACATGCTGAGCATCACCATGAGATTACAAATTAGATTATTCTTATGAGTCAAGAAGCAAATAGAATGAATATAGAACTCATTTAAAGAGTACAGGCTATCAGTGAACTAAGAGAAGAAAATGAAAAACTAAAGAATGAGGTTAGAGTTTAGCAACATCATAATGAAATTATCAGAAAGGATGAAGAAAGAAATAAAATAATTTATGATTTTCTTGAAGGACAATGAAGAGTCAACAACAACAATGGTCTAGGCTTTACCGAAAATGGAGAATCATCAAATCAAGCCAATCCAAAGAATGTCTATGAAAACCTAAGACCAAGAAATCTTGCATGCAAACACTGTGGAAATCAAGGGCACACATAAAATGTGTGTAGAGGTAAAATGAAAGGTATTCCTAAATCTACATCTTCATTCATAGGATTCTATTATAAATGTAACAAGAAAGGACATAAAGCATATGAATGTAAGTCTAAGATGGAACAACCAAAGAAGGAAACCTACATGGACAAATACTGTCCTACATGTAAGATTAATGGGCATACAACTAATGAATGCTGGAAAAAGAAAAGACAAGCATGGAAGCCTAAAGGTCAAGAAACTCCCTATCAACCAAAGAGAATTGGTAATTAATATGTATGGGACTATAGTACTTGGAAAAACTATACAGCATGTGGTAGATATGGTCACATTGCTACAAAATGCATGAGAGCATGGGACAAAAGGTCTAGAGGCTGGACAAACCCCGGAATGGCATGGTTATAGTGTCACACAGTTGGTCATCTCAAGAAAGATTGTAAAGATTGAATGACAGAGACAAGTACATATCCTAATGGAAACACCATTGAAGATATCCGGAGGGTTAGAGACAAAATGTGGAGAAAAGCTTCAAGCAATGATGAATCTGGACCAAGCAATGAAAATGGTGACACCCCATCCAATGGATCTGGTGACATCGCCACCCCAACTTAAGATGAACAAGTAAGTATGGAATTGCACTACACCAAGTCATATTTTGCATCAATTCCATTATACAAATTGATACATAGTCAAAATCTGCATGAATAAGATGCATATTATGTTACTTGTTACAATTCTAAGAAAACAACCCCATCGATAAACACATACCCAAAATCATCAGTGAATATAAAGGATGAGCTGTCAACACTTACCGAGAATCATCGGTCAACACATAAAATGACTAAGTTGCTAATGTAACCTGAAACCCATTGGTAAGGAAGTAAAGTTATAAAGTTGTCATGATAGAACTGTTAGAATAGTCCCAAAGGATAACTGAGAGGGGGGGGGGGGGG
>MU226255.1:4048373-4061337 GCA_018584345.1 Thuja plicata
GTATTACTAATAATTAAATTATTTAATTATTAGTTTATCTACTCTTTGCTTAAGTTAGACTTAGGAAAGTTTCCATTTCCTAGTAGTTTCCCTTTTAGGGTTTCGGTATCCTTTATAAGGATTCACCACTTTGTAATTTGTAAGGAGATTGTATTTTAATT
Organism: Thuja plicata; assembly: GCA_018584345.1. Classification (NCBI taxonomy): domain Eukaryota; kingdom Viridiplantae; phylum Streptophyta; class Pinopsida; order Cupressales; family Cupressaceae; genus Thuja; species Thuja plicata. The sequence continues at coordinate 4,048,535 of MU226255.1, forward strand.
TCATTCTGTTAATAGAAGCTTATTTTCTGTTAAGATGATTTTCCTGTCTCTGGCCTATTGGCCGCCATAGCTGATTCTCTTCTGTTTCTCTCTTCTGTCTTCTTTCTTGTAACAGTGTTTGCATGCAAGTTTCTTGGGAAGATTTGATGGTTATCAAATCCTACATGGTATCAGAGCTGATCTGTTGTTCGCTGTTCCTGTTTTATTGAAGCACAGAGGGTTTCAAAAGCTTTTTCGGCTGCTTTTAGTGGTTTTGGGGGGTCTCTATTTTTGGAGGCATTTTGGGCCCAAACGGACACTTCCATTGCGTCTAGAAGGCCCAAAAACCCTAGAATCCATATAAAGCTTGTCCGATTTGGACACCGGGGCATCTGGAGAATTTTTTTCAGCCTCCCAGGGCCGTACGGGCACGGAAATAAAAAAAAATAATGAAAAAAACTATGTTTTTTTAATGGTTTTTGCTATTATAATAGTGCATGCTGTGTTTTTATTAAGGTGCCATCGGGGGGCCGCCACCGCCCCACTGGGGCTCGGCCACCACCGGTGGCCCCTCTGTTCTTTGCGGCCCACGCCGCTTCCTTCACTGTGGCCACCCGCCGCTCGGTGCCCTCCTCAGTGGCACCCCCTCCGCTCAACCGTCCCGGCGGCTCCCTTCTCTGGAACCGTGGCCCTCCCGCCGCCCTTAGCGGCTCTAGAACCGCACCACCCGGCATCAGCTCAGCCGGTGGTGGTGTTTTTTTTGTAGCCCCTGTGGGCATTTAGTCAAGGCTGCCAGTCATATGACCGACCAGGGGCTGCGGCCCAGCCCCCGGCGCGCGCCATGCACCTGGGGGCCAATTTTTTTTAGCCCCTGGGGCTTAAAACCACCTCTGTTGGGCATTTTTGAGCCCTCTTCACCTTTTTCGCTCTACAGGGAGCATACAGAGGTATTTTTTGGACTTCTTTATATCGTCAAAAAGCTCTTTCCGAGCTCTTTCCGACTATGGTGATTAGGTTTTTTGGGTCCATTGTTTCAATAGCGTTCTTTTCTGTTGAAGTCCGATGTCTTGTTTTGCCTTCCGGGAATCATATCTGGCTCATCCAGACTCCTTTTTTGGCAAACGAGATATCGTCGAAAAGCTAATTCTGTGTGCTATTCAGTGGAAGAGGTTATTTTTCTAGATTCTGCTCTGGGTTTTCACTCATCTGCATTTGGCAGTTTATGCCCTCTGGTGGATTGCTTGGTTCTACAGGTCCTGGGATCTCTTCTTCTGAGTTCATAGCTCACTCTTCTTTCTGACTTCTGATCTTGCATGCTCATTCTGTTGCATCATTGTTCTGTAAATGCACTGAGATAAAGTGCCTCTTCTACATTTTTGGATCTTGTACACCTGGTTTGGTTGATGTACTCACACTTAGTTATAAAGTGCCATGGGGGGTTATGATGTTTATGCCGCTTTAGGCACACCAAATTTTGTCAAGTGAGTGTACCTTCCATGACATTATCCCATGTAGTGTGTCTGTGACACCGCCCTTTATCCTGTGTGTGTGCTTCTGTTGCACTGTTGGTGTTCCTGGTTCTTCTTCTGCAGCTGGTTCTGGTACTGCATTTCAGTGTTCCTGTCACCTCTCCCAGTTCAGCATTATGGGGGGGTTCACCTGTTGGTTCTATTGCTTCCTGGTTCGATTGATCAACTCTTCAGACACTTGTCTTCTCTACCTAGTCATGCACTTCAGTGGGGGTTCCAGCAGTATCTTCTGACAGAGTTTTTAGACATGCTTCAGAGATGCTTCTTGCTCTTTTCTTGTTCCTCTCTCTGGGACATCCTTTTGCTTTCGTGTTTGGGTACCTGATCAGGCCTAGTTGCCGGGACCCTTCTTTCCTGCTTTCTTCAGTAGTTTAGCTTTTTTGCTTCTCCCTAAGTTACACTTAAGGGGGGGTGTTAGAGTATTCGAGTATTACTAATAATTAAATTAGTTAATTATTAGTTTATCTACTCTTTGCTTAAGTTAGACTTAGGAAAGTTTCCATTTCCTAGTAGTTTCCCTTTTAGGGTTTCGGTATCCTTTATAAGGATTCACCGCTTTGTAATTCGTAAGGAGATTTTATTGTAATTTCATTCTGTTAATAGAAGCTTATTTTCTGTTAAGATAATTTTTCTGTCTCTGGCCTATTGGCCGCCATAGCTGATTCTCTTTTGTTTCTCTCTTCTGTCTTCTTTCTTGTAGCAGTGTTTGCATGCAGGTTTCTTGGGAAGATTTGATGGTTATCAAATCCTACAAGAATTAGGGAAAAATTCTATAAATACTCGACATGAGCATTTCATTTTGCACCCACAATTTGAAGAGAAAAAGCAGAGCAAAAACTAGAGTGATAAAAGAGAAGATAGCAGAGTGACCTCGACTTGATCTAGGGCACTCCAAACAGATCATTCACCAGTATCACAGATCAAAGTAAGTACTAAGGGCACCGAAGAACTGTGTTGTTATTTTCAAGAAATCCCTAAATTTGAAAAAACAATTGCAACCACTAAGATCAAGAATCATAAGAAGAATGTGGTCAGGTTAATTAAGAACAACACCTGTGTAGAGCCCAAATGCAATATATTCTCAAAGATTGCATTGCAACCCAATGAAACCGGTGCATTCTCTAAGATTACACTTAGAGTTTTGCTGATAGAGGACGTAAGGTCCTACATTCACTGTAAGATTGCTGAAATAGGTGATCTAGAGATGGATGAAGCTTACAAGAAGCTTTGTGATGCAGAAGGAAGCCTAAAAGATGAACATAAGAATCTGTAGGTAAAGGGAATAACTAATGCCCTATATTTCCTAAGGGACTTCAAAACTGAATGGATTAGGTTAGTACTTAGAAAAATCATGATCAAAGGCTATGGTTAGATCAACCTAAGAAAATAACTAAGGATGTCCTTCATGCTGTCACTGGTTATCCAATAACCGACAAGCCTAAGGCTCACAAGCATCCTTCCAGGCCAGAAGTTGAAAAGATCACAAAATCCAAATGGGATAATAGAGGTGTTAAGGTTAACACCATCACCGATGAAGAACTGAGATTCGGTGCATGTGTGATTGGTTACAAGATCTTTCAGGAAAGCAGGATAAACATCATATCATCAACATTAGTAAGCACAACCTATAAGATAGTGACAAAGGGAATTTAGATGGATCTGTGTGAGATCCTGCTAAAACAACTTGATGAGAACACAAACACAATAAGGTCTACAAAGACTAACACATGTAAGTTTGGCTCGCTTATCATGTGTATATTTTTCTACTTTCAAGAATACTTTCCTTTAGTAGGAAAAGTAAAATGGGATACTACTAAGCTGGTGACATTACAAATTAGTGAACTTATTAAGTCACTAGGAGATAACTTTGATTCAGTTATGACTGCATACTTCCTTGAATTCAAGGAAAAGATGATGGAGAGAGTAAGGATCCATGAGCAACTAATTGAAAAACATAGGGATGAGATATGTTTTATGGTGGATATAGATTTCACCCACATAAAACTGGTTGTACCAAGGACATCTTGGTTAGCCCCTCTTGATTATGAAATCAACATAGATCAAGAAACCAATGCTATTGATGCATTGATCAATGAGCCAATTGACAACAAACAACCAAGGTTTGGCACTTATGAAGAGGCCAGTTCAAAGATAAAAAGAGGCCTAGAAATCAAAAATACTATCAACAAGAAGAATAATATGGTTAAGAATCTTAAAAAGATTATATCGATTCATGAGGAGGAACAAGAACAAACAAAGGAAACCGATGAACAGGGTACCATCGGTGAAGGGAAAGATGAGTAGAAATTAGACTCTAAGACAATTGAGGTTGATACACCTCCACCTCCTACAAAGAAACAAAGGACAAGGAGTCAAACGACTAAGACCGATACCACACCTCTTAAGAAAGGTCAAGTAAGGACCTATAAGAGGAAGCAACCAATAAAGAAAACAAAGTAGCAAATTGAGAAACAAACACCTACTAAGAGGAGAAAAATAATGGTCAGTACTAAAGCCAACATTGAGGATTCAAAAGAGGATGAGCCTGATGTAGTGAAGAAAATTTTTAGAAATCAAACAATTGATGAGGCTGTTAAATCTATTGCTGCATTTGGCACCATGTATGATAAGAAAATCAGACAATGGGATACACTTAAACTAGAGGACCAAAATAAGATACAAGAGGCAATCATTAGGTCAATGGTAAAATTCAAATATGTACCACTTAAATTCGTCAACCAAATACCTAAAGAGCTGGGTAACAGAATATCTCAACAATGGTCATATGCTCTAAAAAATGAAAGAGAAGCAAGGGAGAGGGTACTTGTCACACTTATCCCTCCCAAATCTAGATAGAAGAAATAAAAGAAATAATGAAGAAGCACTCAAGCAAATTTGTAGCCAAGATGAGAGCTTACAAAGTGCTAGAGGATAAGTTCATAGAAATGGACTCCATGACTGAAACAAAATGGAGACAACTCCTAGATCTTCCTGTAGATTCAACAAGTCATGAGGAACAATTACTTCTCACCGACACACCTCATAGAGAGGAGGAGAAAGATAAGGTAAGTCCTCAACACATTTCTTTGGACAATGTTGAAGATATGGAGCCAATATATTTGGACATAGTCATGGATGATCTCGACATTCAAGACATCACACATTATGACTCTGATAAGGATCCTTAGAAAGAAGATGATGTTATATTCATATCACTTAAGGATCAGATCAAGAAACAAAAAATGGAGACCCAAGCCAATAAAGACATGGATTTTGCTGATGAGACATGGCAGGACACTTCAATCATTGATATAATAGAACCAGACCCTATAGTGAAAATACAAAAAGATGAAGATGTCACTGCTCAAAAAGACCAAACTGATGAGCATGACACCACTCTAGATACAACACAAGCTAGAACACAAAGCAATATTCTAGTATTAATGAAGGCCATCAATATACTAGAAGGTAATGAAGGGTCTAATGTAGAATATACAAGCACACCTGAGGACAAGAGTGATACAAAAGAAAAAGACACCACAGATGACACAAAGGACACCACTACTGAACAAGCTGCAAGCAATGATCAGAAAGATAAGTGTACTGATCAAAGTAAAGAAGAAGCACAAAATGTAGAATAGGACATGCAAAAAGAAAAGAGTGAAGAAGAAAAGAAAGATGAGCTGGAAAATAAAATAGAAGAAAAATGTGCAGAGACACTCAAGGTTGATGGAGAGACATCTTCACAAAATCAACAGGTGCACCCCGAACAGAAAACACAAGAAGCATCTTCAACAAAGCCTTCACCAAGAACTTCAGAGAGGAAAAATGGCCTAGCAATGGTAGTTCATACATCTGCATCCACACAAATCTCAAAGAAGAAGAAGAGAAAGCATAAGAATCTAGTGACTCTGGATGAAATCATTGAGATTCTAGTTTGTGATCCCAGGACATTGGATCCAACTGAATTGACAAAGTATGCAAGAATTTGTGAGAGAAAAGCAATGCATGACAAATTGAGAAAAGACACAAAGGAAGCTAAGGTACTTGAAGTAGCATGAGGAATACTTTAAAAAATTGTACCAGATGTAGATGTTGATCAAACAACCCCAATGCTTGATCAATTAGTGGTTCTCATACATGTAATCACATCTTAGAACATAGATGCTGAGAAGGTCATGGAAGAAAGACTTGAACAGAAGTATGAGTTCAAGATAGCAGAAAAGATAAGCCAAGAAGTGGCATTGTAAAAGGTAACGCTTTATAAATTGGTTAACACCATAGATCCAATAATCTCAGAAGCTATAACCTTGATACAAAATTTATGCATGCTTGATCAACTTACCTAGGAGTATACCGACAAGATAGCACAAATAGATGCTGATTTTCAGACAAGTGAACAAAGTCTCACAAATAATGAAGAGGCAATAAAATTGCACAATGAGAAACTTAAGCAAGCTCAAAAATTGAGATAGGACATTCAGATTGCAGAGACCAAGTTTAGAGATGAGGTAAATGAGCTTCAAGCACAACTATTACCGACACTCTCACTACTACAGAACATATGACCAAGGCAAACGCACTAATTTACATCCCATAAATGTCTGTCCTAGACAACATTTATGATATGCATGCACAACTTGAGCTATGGCGCTAGAACTATTGAAAGAAAAATGGGAGAAATTGCTCAAAGACATCAAGAAAACCCACTCACATATTCTTGACACATTGTAATTTACACGTTTTTGTCACATTTTTGGCATCTTCTAAGTTGTACATTTTTGTCATGAGTATCAAATAAAGGGGGAAGTGATATGTACAATCACAGTAAAAGAAGGGGGAAATGATGTGTACAGTCAAACATTTGAAAGAGAAAAGAATAGGGAATGTATAGTACAGAGGCAAGTATACATGTACATATACTTATACTATACCGATGCATACAGATAGGGGGAGTCATATAATGACAAAGATATAGACATGGTGTACATACTAAACACTTTAGTATCATGCACATATCAGTTTTTGATACTAATGTCAAAGGGGGAGATTAAAGGCATTATATTTTTCCATTAGTATATATACAAGGAAAAACATGATCTACACCATTGGTTTACACTACACCAATAGACAGGGCACAACACTACCTGACACCAAGGTTACCCGATACTGCCAAGTACAAAGCATCCTGACAAACACTATTCAGTGTTACCTGATGAAAAAAGGATAAAGGAACCCGACGAGTAATAACAGTGAAACCCGATGAAACATCAAAGGGAGGAACCTGATAGATGAAGGGAACCTAATGACCAGTTCAACAAAGGAATGTCGATAGACTTTCAGTTCAACCTGACGACCAAGAACCGACAGTCAGTTACATTCGGCAAAAAGTGGATTTGACTTTCCACATATTATAAAACACAGAAGTTGTATATTTAGCTTCTTGATTTTTTTTAAATCTATTATGTGTAGAGGAAGCAATGTAATTATTATTTTTTTAATCAGTCTAGCTATTTTAAAACATGCAAACTAAAGGATCAAGGTCAAGTTGTAAACCTTGGATCAAGAGTTAACATTGTAATGTGTGATTCTAGAATAGGTCAAATACTTATATAAATAGATGCTCAATCTATTGTGAACATGTTGTTTGATGATGATTGTAGCCGCTGAGAGAATCTAAGGATCAGACAAGAGAATTCATGCAGAAGAACAGAAAATGATCAAATCAGTTTTCAAGAACAAAACATAGGCTACCGATGAGAAGAGAAAATGTATTAATCAATCACTATAGGTGATATTCATATTATGAGAGCTTTAATGGATCTGTGATAAAAAATTATAGATTGTATACAGTCAGGTCAAATATATTGTACTCATTCTAACAAGTGTAGTACACTTAAGAAATCCTTTCAAGAAAGTGGACCTAACAGTCCTATTGTAAATCTCTTACCAAGTGCACCCTTAAATCAGTGTTGCTAAAGCTCTTAATAGAGTAGATCTTAAGAGGTCTCCACTTTAATAATCCTAACAGGGTAGATCATCAGAAGTGATCAATTGTAAGACTTTATCATCTCCCTTCCATTCTGAAAATAGTGAAGTTTTGTGGGTGCCATCCCCACCGCAGTTTTTACTTCCTAATAGGAGTTTTCTGTGATATCATATTGTGTTATGTGTTTATTATTCTCATGAATATTTATATGAATGCTGAAAACAATTAAATATTATGAATTAATGTTAAGTGCATAAGAAGAACATCAGAAATGTTTGGTAATATAGTAAAGAATGATTACTAATGATCAAAGGTGAAAAGTATTAAATTTTTTAGAGGTACTGATTCACCCCTCTCCTCTCTGTACTGCTTCCCATTAAATACCAACAACCACATCCTTACTATAATGCCAGATGACCTCACATCACCTAGATTTCCACTTAACACCCCAAACTTGTCTATTGGGACCAACAAGGGCCAACACCATTGGATATATGTGAATCATATGAGGTAGTGTTTGGAATCCTAAACCTAAAGAAACTTCAAGAATATGAGAACCAGATCTCGTACAATGAACATACATATTTTTGGTAGCGATTCAAGTGTCTTAGTTGCAAAGATGAAAAGAGAAACAAAAATCAAAAGGAAAATAAAACATCCCGAGGTGGAAACCTTTCTAAGGCACCTTTCGATGAAGAAAAAGTTAAAAAAAAGACTCATCTTCTAGTGAAAACCTTTCTGAGGTGCCAAAAGATGGAGAAGTTGACTTTTCGTTATGACCCTACTTCATGATAAATCATCCGTTCTCATAGAGGATATAGTGGACGTACACCTTGGAACCACATAAAATCCTAAGATCACATTTGTGGTAGCATCCCTGAGTGAAAAAGAAAATACAAATATGACCAAATTCCATCGTAAATGACAACATAATTTTTCTTGGTCATATGCAGATATGCCTAGTTTAGACCCATATTTAGTTGTACATCATATCATAGTATACCTCGATGCAAAGAAAGCTAAATAGAAACTTAGAAAGATGCACCCACAGATAACATTATTGGTAAAATAAGAATTACAAAAGATGAAGGATGTTGGTTTCATAAGACCTATAGACTATAGTGAATGGGTCTCTAATATTTTACTAGTTGGAAAAAACTCTGGGGACATCCACATCTACATTGGTTTTAGAGATCTATACATAGTTTTTCCTAAGGATTATTTTTCACTTCCCAATATAGATATCATAGTGGATTTGACAGAGGGACCTAAAATGCTATCTCTCATGGATGGATTTTCGAGTTATAACCAGATCAAAATCACTACAAAAGATCAACACAAAACTGCTTTCACTACACCATGGGGTATATTCTATTATCAAGTCATTCCCTTTGGACTAAAGAATGCTGGAGCTAGTATCTACCAATGTGAAATGTTAGCTATCTTCCATGAACTCTTACATGATATTATGGAGAATTATGTTGATGATCTTCTAGGGAAATATAAGACAAGAGAATCACATATTGTAGTGCTTACTAAGATATTTGACAAATGGAAGCAATACAAGGTTCAACTTAATAGAAAGAAATGTGTTTTTGGTACTAAATTTGGAAAAATATTAGTTTAATTATATTGTATCATGAAGAGGAATCAAGGTGGGCCCAAAGAAAGTCAAATCTATCCTAGAAATGCCACCTCCTAAGAATCTCAAGAAACTCTCTAGTTTACAAGGGAAGATTTAGTCCATTCATCATTTCATTGCACAACTTGCTAATAAGTTCCATCCTTTTTCCCATCTCCTTCAAAAATACAATAAGTTTTAGTGGGATTTTTTTATGCTAGAAATCCTTTGATTAACTCAAAAAATATCTAGCTTCACCACCAGTTCTCATCCTGCCTATTCTAGGTTGACCAATACTTTTGTAGATATTGTAATATAAGAAAATGGAAGGTCATTAAAATGTAATATGTGAAATTGTGTTCATTAGAATGTAAGATTAGAATAATGATGTGGGGTAGTGATTTAATGTATTGTTATTAATATTGGATAAGTTGTATTGTTGAGATAGTGGAAAAGGTAAGATTGTCCTCTTAGCCCTAAATTTAACAAAGGAAAGATCTACTTTGATCAACCATAAGAAAATGGTTAATGCACAAATGCATCAATCGATCAGAAATAAGAAGGAAGAAGAAAGCCTTAAAATCCTGAATAATGGATAAAAAGTATATAATGAAATGGATTGAAACCTTAATTTAAATGAATTAAAGACAAGTACTAACCTCAAAATATAGCAAATCTAGAAAAGCCTATTTTCTGATGTCCATGTCAAGTTTCAAGAAATTTTGCAACCGGATCTGGAACATAAATGCAGAGATGGACAAAATCTAGAAATAGTTTCCTTTTCTAAGTCAATTCGACCTTGACCTCTTTGGCAGGACGCATTTATACCCAAAATGTTCGACCTTGACCTGCACTACTTTGACAGAAATTCTGTTCGCGGATCCTAAAAGTTGGCCAAAAAGGGTATCCAAATTTGATCTGAAATTCATTGTCCTATACCCGTACCTACAAGAAAAATGGTTTTTTTGTTGGTGAGGGGTTTTCCTTGGTCAAACCCCGGTTTTGGAATTAACCTTAAAGTATAACTAAAATTGCATAAATAAAAAACAAAATAAACAAATTCACCTTGCTTGTATATAAACCCTTATGGAGGATTCGAATCCTTGGATCCATAAGTATGTATGCACCAAATGAATGTAGAATATAGAATTTAGGATGTGTCAAATCAATTTATTTTGGATCTTCAACACCAATCTTGAATAGATCTTGGAAAAGGAGGAGACTTCCATGGATGTGGATGGAGAAATCTTTAACAAGAGGGATCCATAGAGCTTGAATCCTTTAATGGCTACCAATGGATCTCCTTGATGAATTGAATTCTTAAATGCTTTAGAGTAGATGCTTTCTTCAATAGATCATGCATAGAGTTTTCTTTCACATTTAGATTTCACTTTCTTAGGTCATTATATATGAATCTAGGGAAAAATATTCTAGAGAGGCCTTCATAGGAGAATTAAATTCCAATTAGACCTATACCCTTAGAAGAGGACCTATATTAAATATAATTTCAAGGGTCATTTCCTCAAAGATCGAAACAATCGACCCATAAGTGGGAATTAAATCTTTCTGAAGCCTGACATCAAAAAACCCTGGAAACATGAAATCTGGACCCTAGGTCAGGGTCGAGGTTGACTCTGACCTAGGTCAGGGTCAAGGTCAACCTTGACCCTGAGGTCAAGAATCTCAGGTCTGCAGCTCATGATGCCAAAATAGGCCAGAGAGAAGTGGAAAAGGGGGTAGAACAGGGGTAAAAGCTAGATCCAAGTCAGAGACCCATTCATGGTTCTTGGAATGACCCCAAAGCACTTAATCAGAGGGATAAACTAGTCCAAAATGGAAGTGCTTCCATTTTCTGACTATACATTTAGCCCCCACTTTAGCAAGAGTATGGACTCGATGAAAACTCTTGGTAAAGGAGATCACAAAGAGAAGATAATCTTATTTAAATCAAAAGGGAAAAAGAAATCCTCAAGCCCCTAGGGACTTAAGTCTTTATCAACCCTAAGATCACAATAAGAGAGACATCACTAGTCAAAGAGAAAAAGAGAGAGGGTGTAATTACCTCGCCCAATGAGATCCTATGTCCCATTGTGAATCACACAAGGAAAAAGTGTAACTGGAAAGATGGAGTTGAACCACCTAGTGAATGTGGCTACTCACTAGTCAACCCATCAAGGATTTACTCTTAGGAATATTCTACTCCAAAAGAGCAAAGCCAAAATATAGAGAGATCCATTCTCAAGGACACCTTTCGACCTTAAGGGATAAAAAATATTTGTATATTGAAACTGGAGGGATCAAGATATTCTTGTAAATTGAAACTGGAGGGATCAAGAGATCCTATAAGGTAAAAATCCATACTTTAAGGATTAGTCTGTAATCCATAAAGGGATTTTTTTTTAAAAGTTTTGAGTTTGAAAATATTTTGAGAGTGTGTGTGTGCAAAAAGTGAGTAGAGCGTATGCCCCCACATTAAATTAATTACTAAAACTTTAATAGGATCAATAGATTTAATGGAAACATAAACAACTAAATGAATTACATTTCCATTATGAGATGCCTCTAAGCGAAGACAAATCAAGGGAAATACCACATAAACATACAGAGAACACAAAATGGATCTACCTATCGTGGGGTCAGTATGATCATAAGATAATATGTATTTATGATATTATATTATTGAAAATGAATTGACATCATTCCCCAAAGAAAGTATAACTACAATTACAATGGAGGAAAGAAAACACAAGAGTTACAAAGAAGAGTCTTTTTGGATCACAACATGGAGACCAAAAAGAATCAGTGCTACCATGTCGCAAATCCAAGTAGACTACACAAGGAAATTTTTTACAAACAATAGCACAAGTACAACATACCATGGAAAAATATATAGAAGAATAGAGATACATATAGAATAATTTTACAATAGGTTCGATTCCTTTATCACCTTGTACCAACAAAGTAACAAGGGTCATATAAAAGAATCTAACAAACATTTAGCAAATATAGTATGGGAGAAGCATAGTACAACATGCTAACACATAAAAGGATACCATGAAGGAAAATCCAATCAAGCGCATTGTCTACTCTCACCATCTTGGTTTATATCATTTAGGGAAGCTGGGAAACTCACAAGAGGGACTATATCCAAAATTGTAGGAATAATAGCCAGTTCCAAACAAGGATCCTCTCAAGAATCACGATGTTTGATACTAGGTGTAATGGTCAGTTGTGTGGAAAGAATATGAGGTTGTTAGAAGTATAATATTTCCTTGGTGAAATATATTATAAACCAAGGTAGTTTAGTTTAGTTTATTTATTATGTAAGTAGGAGATTCCTATAGAATCCCTACATGAACACTTGTCCTCTTTTCCATGTGTGAGGACATAATATTTATTTGTAATTTCNTTTTTTCCTAGATTCCTCCTTAAGAGGAAATAGCACAAGTGGCACACACATTATGAATGTGGCTCACATGCACATGGGAGTTACACCATTCAAATCCTTCTTCCATCTCTACTTAAGAGATGTTTTCTTCTCATTTCTCTAGTTTTTATGCACTAGTAGCATTACTTCGTCACTTTAAGTGACTCATTTTGTATGAGCTTGGCTCTTATTCTCTCTCTCTCTCTTTAGGCTTTTCATGCCTCATTCATAATTCACAAGGGGTTTTCTTTGCTTTCC
>MU226255.1:4065259-4085116 GCA_018584345.1 Thuja plicata
TCTCCTCCTTGCTTATTTTGGTGTTTGCTCCTAGTTCTTGTGCTAATTCATGGTAAATTCCCTACTCCTCGCTCTTGAGATAAACAATTTCCTACAATTCTATACTTTGTTCTTTCTCATTTTAACAGAGGTAAATCAGTATCAAGATAAATAGTCTCATATTCATCGTTAGCATCAGTAGGGTCACCAAGAGTATCTTCTTCATCAAGATTAATAAAATTAAAATCTAAGATGTGAATAGAATCATCATAATTATTCATCTTAACATCATTATTAACATTAACTTCCTCCAACACATTAGGCATAGGCTAGTCAAAAGAAGGTAAAGAATTTTGAAGAACAAAAGCACAAGCCCTAGAATTAGCCCGATGTTTCTTATGACATTCATTTCTAGATTTGTTATGTTTTGTCTTGTTTGAAATATGTTGAGAACTAGGAGGAACAACAATGGGTTCCTTCACAGGTTCTATAGGAGGATTAGTAGGACTCTTAGTAGGTTGGAAAGTGATACTAGGAGTTTTATTAATAGAACTGGAAGCAATGGATAAAGGAGGTATGGAAGGTGTAGGAAAAAGACCACGGTTAAGATCAGTTTGAGGCATGCTTAACTAAAGAATCTTGCAATGTTTATAGGCTTGATATGAGAAAAAAAGTTTATCAGGTCGAGAATAACATGAATTAGGTAATGAAGGACCAAAGAAGTCAAGAGTAGCAAAATCCATAGGCCTAGAAGGTTGATATAAGCTATTATTAATCATCTTCACCTCTTCATCATGAATGAACTTAATACACTTATTGATAGGAGAATCAATGGCACACATGGAAGTCAACCGAGGCAAACCAATCTTAACTTGAAATTGATCAGAAGTAGGGACAAAAACGAAGGTAGTGTCCACAAATTTACCACAAAGCTCAATAGGTAAGGTAATAGAACCAAATGATGGATAGAGAAAACCATTAAAATTTTGAATCCATACATCAGATGTATCATAATAATCATGTTGTAAGTTCTTCATAAAAAAGGTTTTCTTCAGTGATGACATTGACTAAGGAAGTAGGGTCAACAAGACAAGCACACGTAGGTACCTTAGCAATACTAGCATAAATGTAAAGGGGACCATCAAGATCTTTAATGGTCTCAGAATCATCAAAGGTGATCGAGAGTTCCCGAGGTATTTTATCCTTAGGTTGTTTTGAAGGTTTAGATTGAAGTTTCAGTTTAAGTTGAGATGAAATGTGAAGTTGAGGTGGAGGTGAAGGATCTTGAATAGTAGGTTGAGATGAAGAACAATATGGTTGAGATCATCCATCTTGGAATAATAAACAATATCCATAGAAGATGGTTGAGAAATGGTATTAGTATCATGTGAAGGCAAAGGATTCGTATAGATTTGAAGGTTTTGATTAGGAGGAGAGACAAATTTGTTACCATTACCATCAAAATGATCAACCGATAAAGCATTAGAATCAATTAAATCTTGAACCTTATGTTTTAGGGAATAGCACTTCTCAGTATCATGGTCATTCTAAAGATGGTATTAACAAAAGGATTTGGGATCAAAGGATGTTGATGCCATCATAGGAGGAAGAAGAGGTCGAATAGGAGGAAAAGTAATCATATTAGTAGTTAACAATTTACTCATAATAGAATGTAAAGATTCAGAAAGAGGAGTAAATGTATGATTTAAATGAAAAGAAGTGGATGCAAAAGTGACATTGTGAGATGCAACAACAACTTGATCAACAACTGCATTTTCTTGTTTATTGATTTTGACATAGTTGTTAGGCTTCTGAAACTTGTTGGGATTAGGAGCAGCATCACTCTTATCAACTGGAATAGGATCCATTGGAGTTTTTCTCTCAAATTGACTCACTTGTAATTGATAATGATGAAGTGTTGCACAAAGTTGTTGAAAAGAGTTAAATTCAATAAGCAAAATCTTATCTCTAATATCCTTTTGCAAATTTGAAATAAACATATGTTGAATATCAATATTAGGAACAAGATAAGAAATCTGAGCATATAAATGCTTAAATCTACCAATAAATTCAGTCAAATTTTCCTTAGTATTATGTTTACAATGCACCAAATTAGTTAAGGACACTTGTGAACCAATGTTATTTTGGAACTGTTGGATAAATGTATTAGCAAGTTTTGGAAAAGAATCAATAGAATAAGGAGGCAAGGAACAATACCATTGCAAGGCCTTATCATGAAAGGTTCTAGCAAAAAAATTGGCTAAAATCCTATGGTCATGAGCATAGTCACTACAAAGGATTTGAAATGTTTTAACATGAGTGACAAGATATCCCTTACCAGTGTAATTCTCAAGGTGAGGCATATCAACTTGCTAAGGGATAGGAGCACAAATAATATCTAGGGATAAAGGACTACCCATGTCACATGTAGGAATACTAAACTTGGGTTGAGTTAAGGATGCAAGTTGTTGTTGTAAAGAGGACACAATTTGATCCAAACTAATAATGGTGGAATCATTAGAAGAAATAGGAGGCATAGAAACATTAGGAACACTAGGAAAAGTGTAGGAAGCAGTGGGAATAGAAGACACAATCGGTGGAACACATGGAACCATAGTTGGAAGAGGATTGGAATAGGTAAAAGGAACACTATGGTAAGAAGGTTGTGAGGTAGGTAAAGATATTGGTGGAACACTCACAGGAAGAGATGGAGGTGGAAGATTTGAAGCTAGAGGATTGGAAAATGTCAGAGGTGTAGTTACTAAAGGAGGAGTATAAGTAGGATTAACAGGTAAAGGAATTGAAGAAGGTTCCACACTAGTGACAGGAGGAGTAAACCCTAAATCTTGAGCCTCTTGAGCTAAAGGTTTAACATTTAAATGCACAAGATGGGTAATACCATGCAAGAGATTAAAACCTTGATCACTATCATGAAGGAATTTCTTAAGAGCCTCTATAGCTTGAATAGAATCTTGATTATGGTTTTCTTGAATAAGCCAATTTACCATTTTTTCAAGTTTAGTTGACAGTTTTTGGACTTGTTTAGGAGGAACTCTTAAAGCATCATCCTCATCCTAAGATGAGTGAGAAGAGTTATGCTCCATAGAAGGATTGGAATCATGAGTGATCAAATTGTCATCCAGGATCCTTAGGAAAGGAGAGGAAGACTCAGGCTCAAAGGAACCCATAAGTCTACGACTTCTTCTAACCGGGATATTGTAGGTAGGACTAAAGGTAGTAAAGCTCATACACAAATGCAATGTAAATGAACTAAACTAAGAAAATATAAATGAAAGAAAATACAATAAGGCTAATCTAATATGCATGCAAGATATAACATGAAATGTAAATCTAACACCAAAAAGAAAGAGTTTTCTATCGTGGGTTCACCAAAATGTAATATGAGATAATGGAAGGTCATTAAAATGTAATATGTGAAATTGTATTTGTTAGAATGTAAGATTAGAATAATGATGCGGGGTAGTGATTGAATGCATTTTTATTATTATTGGATAATTTGTATTTTTGAGATAGTGGAAAAGGTAAGATTGTCCTCTTAGCCCCAAATTTCACAAAGGAAAGATTCAATTTGATCAACCATAAGAAAATGGTTAATGCACAAATGCATCAATCGATCAGAAATAAGAAGGAAGAAGAAAGCCTTACAATCCTGAATAATGGATGAAAAGTATATAATGGAATGGATTGAAACCTTAATTGAAATGAATTGAAGACAAGTACTAACCTAAAAATATAGCAGATCTGGAAAATCCTATTTTCTGATGTCTGTGTTAGGTTTTGGGAAATTCTGCAACCAGATCTGGAACAAAAATGCAGAGACATACAAAACCTATAAATATTTTCCTTTTCTAAGTTAGGTCAACCTTAACCTCTTTGGCGGGGCACAATTGTACCCCAAAATGTTCAACCTTGCCCTACACTACTCTAACGGAAATTCTGTCTGCTGATCCTGAAATTTGGCCGAAAAGGGTATCCAAATCTGATCTAAAATTCTCTATCCTGTACATGTACCTACAAGAAAAATCATTTTGTTTGTTGGGGAGGGTTTTGCCTTGGTAAAACCCCAGTTTTGGAATTAACCTTAAAGTATAATTGAATTTCATAAATAATCAAAGCAAATAAACAAATTCACCTTGATTGTATAGAAACCCTTATGGAGGATTTGAATCCTTGGATCCAAAAGTATGTATGCACCAAGTGAATGTAGAATATAGAATGTAGGAGGTCTCAAATAAATTACTTTTGGAACTTCAACATCAATCTTGAATGGATCTTGGAAGAGGAGGAGACTTTCATGGATGTGTATGGAGAAATCTTCAACAAGAGGGCTCCATAGAGCTTGAATCCTTCAATGGATACCAATGGATCTCCTTTATGAATTGAATTCTTGAATATCTTTGAATGCTTGAATTCTTGAGAGTAGATTCTTACTTTAATAGATCATGCATAGAGTTTTCTTTCACATTTAGATTTCACATACTTAGGTATTTTTTCTTAGAGAAAATGAGAGGAGAAGGCTTATTTATATATGAATACAGGGCACAATCTTCTAGAGAGGCCTACATAGGAGAACTAAATTCCAATTAGACCTATACCCTTATAAGTGGACCTATATTAAATATAATTTCAAGGGTCATTGCCTCAAAGACCAAAACAACTGACCCGAAAGTGGGAATTAAATATTTCCAAAGCCTGACATCCAGAAACCCTGGAAACATGAAATCTAGACCTTGGGTCAGGGTCGAGGTTGAACTTGACCCAGAAGGTCAACCTTGACCCCGAGGTCAAGAATCTTAGGTCTGCAGTTCAGGATGTGAAAAATAGGTTGGAGAGAAGTGGAAAAGGGGGTAGAACATGGCTAAAAGCCAGATCCAAGTTAGATACCCATTCAAGGTGCTTGACATGAACCCAAGCCACTTACTCAAAGGGATAAACTAGTCCAAAATGGAAGTGTTTCCATTTTTTGAATATACAAATATATACTACCACTATCGTACTATTGGAATTTGGTGAAGATGATTTGAGTGTTGATCATGATAATGTATTGTGGTTTTGTCATTGTTGGCAACATGTTGTATTGGTGGCTAGAGATCAGTCATACCAATGGTGTTGAAGATATAATTGAATAATTGACTAAGTGTGCAATCAATCGGGAAAAGGACAGTAAGTGAGATACAATTAATCATATCTAGTGTTGGTGATCAAGTTAAGGTGTGCGATCATGCATATAACTTAGTGGTGTTTTGTCTTTTAAGCTTGTCATCCTTATAGTTTGTGTTATATGGCATGTCTTGCAATCTAAGCATGTCATTTTGATGAAATGGTGGTCTTTCATTTCTGGCCTATTTAGGTTTTAAATCCTTAAGAAGATCCATGATTTATTTTAGATTATCCTTCTTCGGAGCCTTAGGATTATACAATCTTACATCCTCTCTCTTGTTTACCTTCCCAACAACTTTCCAATCATTTTCAATACTAATAGAAATTTTGAAGGCCTATTGTAATGTGGGTGGCCTGTGTAACCTAATCTCATAATGGGTCTTACTTTCGAAAGAACTAAAGTAAAAATTAACTAGGAAAGAATCAACATGCCTAATATCCCTTTGTATTTTATTCAACACTTAATTAAATTTTTTATTAAATTCTTCCATAGATTCATTGAAATTCTTCTTAATACTATTTAACTCATGAGAAGCAAAAGAAGTATCAGTAAGATCACCAAATTCATCAATAAATTGTGTTGCAAACTCTTTCCAACTAGAAATTGATCCATCTAGCAGTCCCCTATACCACTAACCATCATCTTCAATTAAGGATTGCACAAATAATTTCATGAATATATCTTCATGGTGGATTTTGAATTCTTCAATAGTATTTTTTAAATATATCACATGTTGTTCAACAGATTCTGTTCCATTACCAGTGAAATTTGGAATAGTTGTCCTCAATTTATTATGGATAGGATTTGGATAGCCTACTATCCAACTAAAATCCAACTTCACGTATCTGTCAATCACCATAGGTGCTCTTAATCCAACATTATTTCCACCATGATTCTTTATTCTTGGTCCATGATTTTGATGGTTCATGTGTCCTTGATTATTTACTCAATGGTTTTGACCATCATTATATTGGTTACCAATATTTTGTTACCTTGGGTTGCCATGGTCATGATTTCCTCCATTGTTCGATTGTCTCCAATGGCCATATTTCTAACCACCATTGTTATTATTTCCATATCTTCCCCTATCTTCTAGTTCAAACAATGTATTAGTATGATTAGTGTTGAAAACTTTCTCTCCATTTTTCCTATGAGGAGGATTGTATCTAGAGGTTATATCATCCCTTGTTATCCTCTCATCTCTCCATCTTTCTTCTCTTGGTGTTTCATCTTTATTTATTTTTTCATCTAGTGAAGAGAGTTCACTTCTCTGTATTCCCAACTTCTTTAATATTTCATCTAATTTCCTTCTAAGAGATTTATCCAACTCTTTATCAATCAAGCTTGTATTATCCATCTTACGAATATTGGCATCCCATTGTTGATCCTTTCTTCTTCATTTTCTTCTTCACGATTCATTCATGCTGAGCATCAAAATCTTCCATATCTATTTGGGAAAAAGGATTAAAATTTTCATCATTATTCTCATGACTGTGATGACTTGATGTGGGGACTTCTTCTTCATTGAAAAATCCTCTTTCTCTGTCAGGGAACTTCTTATATCCTTCAAATGCCATTTTTGAGCCTGAACTCTTATTCTTATTCAAGTTTCTTTTTGGAATTAACTTAATATGGTTGTGCTGTCCTTTATTAAGGGATATTATATCCCACATGTACTTTAAAGATAAGTGTTTAGGATCTTCACTTACCCTTTTGCAATATAGACTGTTAATCATAAATCACTATAGAGTCAACATGTCACCTAGAGGAAAATATTGTTTTACTATTCTGAGTTATGATCTCCAATAGAGTCTATATTGTCACCAAAGATTCTAGAAAAATTATTAACAAATCCCTAGCAGATTCACCAATATGTTGGTTGTGTGAATCAGATGGGGCATATAGAACTATCGAATCTTTGGAAAATCAACACCAGAGCTTCTAAGTAAAATTCAATAATGTTTTTATGAACAATTCCCCAGAAGATTCGCTAATCTATTGTGTGACTCAGATGGATGAAAATTGAAATATAAAATCTTAACAAGTTATCGCTAGAGACTCTAGGTATTCTTCAAAAATACTTACATACAATTCCTTAGTAGAGTCGACAATCTGTTGAATCCCAAATCAACATATTGGAAATCCTATAAGCTTTCCTAGTCAATTATGGGATCTTCCAACTAACTTGGCCAAAAAATGGGTGTGATTGATTATGATCCTCCTCCCTACACTTTAGGCTTTGCAGATCGAAGGTGGGTTGGCCTATACCTTAACCTAATCTCCAGGTTCAAGGATTTTTATTGTAGATAGCAATGTACATAAAAATTGAGTGATCTTTCAAGATGGAAAGTGAATATTTGAGATAGGTTGAATTATGAATATCACAACTATTAAATATTTGAATTTTGTTTTATAATAATATATTACTTATGATTGAATAAATGTGTAAAAGAATGCTTTGTTGTGTAAATAAATTGTAAAACATAAGTATGATTATTGAGTGGAAATACCCCGAAGATACTTGATTAAAACATCTTAAATCCTTATTAGACCAGTGTCTTTATCCTCTAAGAGTATTATCAATTCAATTTAAAATGATCCTACGTATAACCATGTGAGACGGTTTAAACAAATTACTTCTCGAGTAAGACCATCACCCCAAAGGCATGAGAGTGGAAATGAGAGTGAGGAGGAGGAAGAGAAAATAGAGAATAGGGTTATCTTTTTTTACTTTCATTCCAGCCCTAATCCTAATTTTGAATTAGGGTTAGGGAATGGATGTTGAGTTTTAAAAAAAAATCTAAATATGGTATTATTAGTGCAGTTGGAATTTAAATTTTTAGGGGAGGAGACTCTAGTGGGCAATTAAAATTTAAATGTGACTTTTCCTTTTGGGTTATTAGGTGTTTTATTTCTAAATGGATTAAAGTATAAGTCATATATTTAGTTTAATTGAGTTCATTAATAATGTAATTTAAAAGCTTATCTTATAGTGTGCTTTTTTAATCTATCCGTAGATATAGGTTAAATTAAAGTATTTATTTAATGGCTCCTTTGGAGAGACCCTTTTAATTAAATGTATTTATAAATAATTTTTAGTAGGTGTATTAATAATAATAATAATAATACAAGTTAGTACCTAATAACTTGTACACAAAAGTTAACGAAGCATAATGGGTTTGTAATTAAATTAATTACAACATTATTTAAAAGATAAATGTGATTACTAAGGAAATGATGATATAAATTTAATCATAATGAAGAGTCTAATGTTTGTTTAGATTTAATGGGGACTTAACCCTTAGGGGTCAATTTAATTTAAATAAATAAGATAAGAATATTAATTATTGTTGAATTTTAAATGAGATTTTAAAGTTAACCTATTAATGGAGATAATTAAGTACGATACTATTAAAAACATTGATTGAGGTATAATTAAACCTTCATTATTGTGGACACTTAGTTGTATTTATATCAAGTAACCATGTTGAGGAGTGTTGACATAGGTCATGATCCCCCTTGACCCCAATCGGTTACTTCCTGAATACCCTTAGGAAGTTTTAGTCCCTTCAAAGATAGATGCAAGCCTAGTAGATAACGTAGTAAAATCTTAGTAAACACTTGAAATTGTTTAACTATAACTTAGTTAATTTTATTTGTTTCAAAAAAATTTGTTAACATATTTTTGATTCAATTTTTGGGCATGAAATATGTGTAATAATTTAAATATTTTGTTACAGTTACTCTTATGGATTTTAACTTCTTTACGAAAGACTCATAAGACAACCAATCTTCAAATTGATGATCATACTGAAACTAATTCAAATTGTTATGTCATAAGATAACACATTGAAGCATCTAAATGAAATAGATTATCACAAAGAATTGATAAAGTTAAATGGAGACAAATATCATCAGGGATGAAAGGACAACTAAAATTATATTGAAATAAGAATGATTAAATCCAACTAAATACAAACTGTGTAATTGTTCTTCTCCAACTGCGCATCTTCAAGAGACAAGACCAAACTGTATTTTTTTTTCTATTATTAAATTTTTGACATCAAAATGATCCCCTATATATAGAAAAGGATTCAGTTTGGGTGAAAGGGCATACCCTTTCACAAAGACTTGTAACTAACAACTAAAAAAATAGTTGTAATAGACTGATGATAAAAAACTCATCGAGGCAACATTTTGAAACTTTTAGTCACAAGGAATAATCCCTCAACATCTCACCACATTTCATGGTATGCTCTAAGTATTTATTCAGGGGCATATGCATCCATATCATGGATGATATCCCTAACTATAATCTCTGAAAAAATGAATTATTTCATCTCAATATTTGCATCATTTTGTAATATGAATACTTCCATATTTGTTTCTACTAAAAAGATCCTGTACAGATAAAAATAAGTTAATCATATATAAATTTAGGAAAATATAAACTTACCTACTATTAGGGAATGTTCACAGAATGATCTGCAACCTTCTTTTTCAAAAATTCAGAAATCACACCACCTCCCTGCATTTTGCGATGAATTCTCACTTCCAATGCCCTTTTCCCGAACAAAGGAGTTCTGCCAAGGTAATAAGTATTTTCGTCATTCATCGATTGGGAATCTATTGAGTTAGCTTCTTACCCCATCTTTCAATCCTGCACATGGAAAACCAATAGTTCTATTTTTATGGCTTAACTAAAAATGTAAAGATGAAGTATTTTTATGATTTATATATTAGGGATATTTTAATCAACATAGATTTATCAAAACATAAGGTCAAAATATGTTAGATAGGAGGAAAAATCAAATTGAAAATTTGAGTGCCAACACCTAAGACTCGCCATCTTAAAGTACATACAACTCTCCAAAGTAGATAGAGATAGGTTCACCTAATAATGCAGCTGATCTACAATACATTGTCAACCTTAACAAATTTTTTTTACTACCTTTTCTTCTCTGCCACTATTACTAAACTCTTCTCTGTTGATTTTTGAACTTCACTGGTTCACACACTTGCATCATATCTTAAACTTACCTTTTTACAAATCACAAAAAATCCTTATATACATGATAAACCATTGGAGATTACAAAAAGGTTGGCCAAGCCAAAAAATATTAAAAATAGGTTTCAAGTTGGCCAGGGCAATATAAAAATAAAAAATATGTCCTATGCCAAAAGCATCTAGACCAAGGACCCAAACAGATAAAAGATAAACATTAAATACATAGGTCCCATATAACATGAACCCATCCAAATAAGAGATAAGCATTAGGTAGAAGACATTGACCTAAATATGACACTTCAAAAACCAATAAATATAATATCTAAACCTAAATATGAAATCATGATCCATCCCAAGAGAAAGAAGGACCAAGAACACATCACACATTAGCCAATGCAAGATTTGAAATAACTGAAACAACTAAAAAAGATAATTAAAAAATGTAGAATTAAATTTCCCACTTACAAGCTATAACTAGATCTCCACATGCTATGGAAAGATCCACACACCACATCAAAATTCATGTCAAAATGCCACATCATAATTAATGTCAATCACATCAAAAAAATGGCAAGTAAAAATAACCTGCAACACTAGATGACAGTTTCAAGATCACAAAGAACACATTATGGATCACCAGAGATTGCCACAACCAAGATCAAAACCTAAATCCATCTACATGAGTATTAGTACACCTTCAAACCTCATTCATGGAATGGAAAAACTCTAGAAAGTAAAAGTAATTACAACTATAAAAAATCTATCTACTCTACAACGCAATACCACTGTTATTGAACCATAAACATTCAGACCATAGAGGATTCTGGATATAAGAGTATAAAACTAAGGCACTATTTAATACCATCTTCACATGATCATAGGACACATATCTATCTTCCACTATTATATATACATACTCGTCTTCAACTATTCTCATTTTTCACATGATCAGATATACATATGTGTCTTCCATTGTTCTGTATAAATACATGTCTTCCACTATTTTGAGTTATTCTAAATACATACATGTCTTCCACTATTTAGTAGAAAGTATTAAATAATTGTATTCCACTACACTATAGTATGTACTGAAAATATACTTTTCTTCCACTACATTTTAGGATCAATACATAGACCCACATCTCCAAGTATAACAAACTTCTGAACCATAATGTTTGATAAAACACAAACTCCTCAAGAACACTATGTTTCACATCAATGACAATAGAAAACCAATCATATATTTCTCACAAATATCTTAGAGTGATATTTTTCATGGTTGACACAAGATCCTAAGCTTCTACAAGACAACAAAATCAAAACATTGTCCCAATTTCATCACCAAATAATTATCCCTTGATCTTATCCAAAACATACATGATGACTTGGTGTTACTAGTATTGTACATAAGGTGACCCTCCAATTGAAAGTGCATCATCCCAACATCAACCTTCCTTACCTCATGGGACTATGTTATTCCAATCAAGTAGTTAATTACATCAATCCAATTCATACATATCCTAAAGTTTGAATCAAGCTTCTCATGTCCAAACAAATGTCTCTTCATTACTAATAGAAAATTTAGCAAAATAAGTGGAGATCTTGGAACAAAAAGTTGAAAAGATGGAAAAAAGTAGAACCGAGATGTCCAAAATACTTTGATGTCCAAAAGAAAACCTTACACAAAATAACATATAAGCTCTTATCTCAAAATTAGATATACAAAATCTTATCTCACAAATAAATATGGCGAACTGATTTCAAGAAATAGACACAAGTTTCAATCAAATCAAATAGAAAAAATTGACCAATCAAGTTCCAAATCAAGCTTCATTCAACCAAATTCCAAATAAATCTCCATTCAATCAAATTCTATTCAACTAGGTCCTAAATCAAACCTTGCAACTAGAATGTGGCATAATTCAACTAGGACCACCACCCATTTTTGAACCAATCCCCCTTCCAATGCAATCAAATGTCCCTCAATAGATCACACAACCCCTTGTGCCAATTGTCCAAAAAATTCAATCAATATCAAGGCCACATACAATTACCCAAGAAATATACCATTGGTGACATCACATATCAATGAACATCCTATTGTGTCATTAAATCCACCACTAAGGGTTTCCAAAACAAACACATGTGTAATTATAAACATCCCATCCTTTGGAAATTAATCAAGTGTAATCAATCAACAACCTATTGTGACACAAATTCAATCAAAAAATACCTTGCAACATGAACATGTCAATGTGGTATCACAAACAAGATCACTCACACAAGGAAAATCCCAATCTAGAGATTTCAAGAGTTTGCTTCAAAAACTATTTTATGCAAGAGAAATTATGGATGAGAATGATCACAATCACTTAGTTGTGTCTAGCAGTGGTCCATTCTAAAGAAATCACATCAATGAAACATTTTCTTCCCATGAAGAAATTGACCTTCAGGAAGCCTAAATGTCTCTCACCATTCCTTAATCTCATAAATATTCACAAGAGAAATCTAGACCATCTCAATCAAAAAAAGCATCCATTGATGATACTTTTCATCTTTACTCCCAAGGGCTATCTGTAGAAGAAATCCAAGCTAAGTAATTTATTGATACAAATTACATTCCTAATTTAGAAATCTTAGAGCCAATGCCACCATGTGTTCCATTTACAATCAAACCCATTTCATAGAGTCCCATCCAAATTCCATCTCCCTCATGTCAAAATATTGATCTGCTCCTAGAATCCCCCATGCATATTCCAAGTCAAACCCCATGTCAAGGGGATGATCCAAAGCATGAGGAAATGATTCCTAAAGAAAATTAAGATCAATATCCCAACAATGATCAACACCATCCAATTTTTGACCAAGATCCCATTTTCCTTGAATGTCATGATGATCCCATGATTGATGTACCCCCTATCCAAGATGATACCATTCCATCTCAAAAACAAAGTGTCCTTTTAAGTCCCATTGACATTCCACTTCCTAATAAAGATCATAACTTGACTTCTATTCTTCATAATAATTCAATCTAAAATCAAGAGAAAAACACCCTTAAAATGGAGTCCAATGATCTCTTTTCAAGTCTAGGTCAAAGTATCCATTCACCTTCATGTCCACCACAAGATTACATCATCCCTCCAAATCCTCCTCAATATCCATCCATCCATTCATCTTGATGTCCTAATCCTCCATGTCTACCATAATAATCTATCCTACTAAATGATCATTTCATTTCTCATCTTGTTCCACCTTAAGAGCCCATTATTCATCCCAGTCCCCCTCATGATTAGAGAACCTCTACACAAGTTGTTCATGAACCCCATACATGTAAAATAGGTTCCTCCACTTAAATCTAGTCTGGTCCACTTCATGATCCTATTATTTCTTCCATACCTATCCAGTTCAAAATGGACTCACGTATTGTAGAAAGTATCCCACTAGTCAAATCATGCATTATCAAGTCAAAGGGTTAGACATCCATGAACAAGGTATATTAGAACCCTTCCATATCAAAAAAAATCTTGATGTTCATGGCCTCATTTATATACATCATTCTCAAGATGTTGGCATCCCTCCAAAATCTAAATCCAAACATATACCTTTCCCTTCATCCCTTCCATCCATCTTAGGTCCATATATTCCTCCATTCATTAGTTTAAAATCCACACAACATTTCATAAATAAAGATAAGAAAAGGAACACATATTTGATAACCATCCTCCCATCCAAAATGCCTCCATATAATTATTACCCACCCATGAATTCCATTCCTTTTCCAAGCAATTAGGATGCCAAAATAATGTTAAGAAGTCTAGCAATCCACATGCAATCAAGGATCAACATGTCTAGTATAATCGACATGTAAAAACAAAGAAAAATATGATCCAAAAAGAAAAATAAATGTCCAAAAGGCCACAAAATGCCCATTGAGAAAAAAATAAAGTCAAAATACATATGATTTCCTAAATCCCTTGTGCAGGAAATGCATTCCAAGGACCCACCAAAGAATGAAAGATCAAAAACCATGTAGATTCCCAAGTGGCTCCTCAAAGCACAATATCCTAAATAAAAATAAAAGTTGACATCCAAAATTTCTATCCCTCCATCTAAAAACCTCCAACCTTCCAAATCCATTTTGGGTCCATATTCCCCAAAATCCATATTCATTCCTCCGTCAAGTCCAATATCTATTTCATCACTCTATCACCTCTCAAGGTGTCTGACAATGTTTTACTTGCCCACATTTTAATTCACTCAAAAGAAAGTCTTCCTGCACTCCCTCCATTATCCAACACCTATTTTCTAGACTTTCATATATCCTATCCATTCCTTTTCATAAATCTTTACCTATCCTATCCAATTATCCATTTCATCTATTTTTGTCATTACCCTAGAAATTTCTTTAAGCATACTTTCATAGTCATGGTGAATTATTACATGTCCTCCAAGAGAACCATCCAAAGAAAAATATGCTTGCATACTTCATCCATGTCATGCCATGCGTCCATTATCTTCCTAAAATGTCAAAAAAGAAAAAAAAAAGAAAAGAAAAAAAAAGTGAAAAAGAAGTTTCCAACCTGGCGAACAACATCTTGGTGAAATGAAAAAAAAGAAAAGAAAAAAAGTAAAGAGAAATAATTCATCTACTAGTAAAATATGGTAAACAGATTCTTTGGGAAAGTACCATGATGAAAACCTAGAAAATAGACATCATTTGTAATTTATTAGCCTCTTACATTCCAAACTTGGG
This sequence comes from Thuja plicata, assembly GCA_018584345.1. Taxonomy (NCBI): domain Eukaryota; kingdom Viridiplantae; phylum Streptophyta; class Pinopsida; order Cupressales; family Cupressaceae; genus Thuja; species Thuja plicata. Next base: position 4,080,182 of record MU226255.1, read on the forward strand.
GGCATGTTTCATCCATGTTTTCCTATCATGTCATACCCTTTTCATTTCCTCCATTATCCTACATTTCTCATATCCCTTATCCTATCGACATCTATTTTTCCATCTTTAATCTTAAAAAAGATAATGATCTTCATAAGAATTTTCATCCTATCTCCTTCAACTTGTACAAATCCTTTAGTCCATACTACCTATCTTATCATAACCCTCAATCCATATCCCTTACCTTTGTCCATTCTTGATCTTGCTTATCATATTTGTATCCTATAATTTTCTTATCCAAATCCCTATCTTGGTATTGTTATAAAATAAGGAGATAAAATGAATAACATGTTTTCAAAAAAACTTAATCAGTGTTCATTTCATGAGAATTAGCATCTCCATGGTTTTTTCCATTTTGGGTTTCCACATAAATTATGGTGTTCTTTATGTTGATGGTTTTGTGCTTTTATGTTTACATCTTCTATAAGATTTTCAATAGTTAAAGTGCTTACCAATTTAGTAAAAGTTTTAATAAGTGTTTGTGAATAAATGTTTCACCCCCCCCTCTAATTTATTCATCATGTTCAACAATTGGTATCAGATCTTGGTTCCTCTGTGAAGATATTAATCATTGGAGGTAGAACCGATGACACATAAATTGACCATTCCTATGTTTGATGGATCCAGCTATAGTTGATGGAAAGAGAAGATGAGAGGATATATGATTTCTATTGGTTACACCACATGGAAAAATTTGGAGAAGTATGTGTTAACTAAGAATTACCTCACTACTCTAGATAAAATCATAGCCTATGAGGAGAATGAGAAAGAAAGGTATGAAATTTTTAGTTCTTTATAAAAAATTGAGCTAGCCAAGGTTATTTCATTGAGTACTGCTTATGAATTTTGGAAAAAGTTAAAATAAATTTATGAATGCAATGATAGGGTTAAGTTATCTAATAAGTTGATAGATAAGTGTCACTATGATAATTTGAGAATGGAGGAAGGTAAAGATATTAGGAGCTATTTTTAGAGGGTTGAAAATGGAGTGAATGTGGTAAACAATCAAGGAGGAAATTGTTGTCACTGAGGTTTGCACCCTTGCTGAAAGCTTCTCTAACAGCAACCTAGTGAAACATGGAATCAACCTCCAAGCTGTGGGACTTGAACTACGAGGTTGAATCTCTGGAGAAGGCCGGCTTCCTCTACTATCAGGATGCACCTAAAACTATCTCTTGCAAGGAAAAGGGAGAAGGAGATGCAGAAAACCAAATTACTTGAAAAGGAAAAGGTGATACACCAAGATAGGGCCTACTTTCTTCTGCCTTGAAACTGCTCTACACATCCATATAACTCAACTAACACAACTTCTACCACATGATTCTTAGCAAACATGTGAAGGTCAGAGACTAAAATTACTACAAGGGAAGAGAAAACTTCACAATACAGTAATCCAAGCGAAATAGACACAACACACAATGAACCAGAATCAGCTTAATCAATAAGGGGTAAAACATCTACACAGTTATTGATTGCAAAAGAGGATAAATATGAATTACACAAAATGAGGCACAAGGTAATTACGATAACAACAAGCTATCATAGAACCAGAAGAGAAGCAGATGGATGAAAGAATTAGACACAGGAGAAAAATACTACAAGTATCAGACTACCTTCTTCCTATGAGTTACAGACTTAGACACAAAATATACTAAGGACAGAAAAATGTCACGAAGCATGCTTTTCTGAATAAATGGAACCCTCCAAAAAAATGCAACTTTCTGCTATATATATGGCTATGACCATCTTGGGATCCCTTAGCATACAACAAGCTTCAGATGATCATGGAAAACCCTAACCCTAAAACACAGGAGAGAGGAAAAGAGAGAGAGAAAGCAGTGGAGAATGACTGAGTCAAAACAGATATTCATGGATATTTTCTTGACCTTCTCGATCTGGCACTTGGAATATTTCATGCTCCTCCTCGATCTAGCAGTTGGAATAAAATTTGTTAAACGGCGGCTAGCAGCATTTATGTTCAATCTGAATAGTCATGCACACCTGTTCACCTATACTCCTCTGCAATAACTGCCTCTCTTGTCTGTGACCAATGCATAGCCAAGTGTTCATCTTATCATCACCCAGGACTTCTTCTCCTTCCTCGTGGCACTTTTAGAAACTCAACTTAATTTCTGTTCTGCTCTGCAACATGTTGAATTTCCTCCTTTTTTAAATATTATTGAAACAAAGTATTCTGGGGATCAACAGACTGCTCTGTGTATGATTTCCTGTGACTAAAAACCCCTCTGATCAATTCTGGAATACGAGAAAATAGGAAACATGGCTGCTGAGTGCTCTCTGTGTTAAACTTGCTGCCAGAAATTCAAAATCAAAGTCCTGCGACCTAGCGACCAACGGCTAGTCTCCTTGTCGCGAGTATTAGACATTGACCCTGGTTAAATCTCCAGACCTGGCGACAAAAGAAATTTTTAACCTCTGTTTAACTCGAGGCTAAATCCAGTGACAAGGAGACCATGTGAAATCGAAGTCATGAGTCATTTTACTTAACTCATCATCTGTCTAGCGACCCAGCGCCTAAATGCTACCTTTAACTGTCACGGCTTGTCGCCTGATCGCCAGATGCTCATGCCTCTTTACAAGATAACATGAAAACCCTTAGTCACTGAGTCGGGTGATCCATATTACCTGCCATATGCCATCTGTCACACGGCCACTGATTACTTTTCTGCACACTGGGATGCTGAGTCACCTCTCAGTTCTGGCGACAAGGCAACCAAGGGATGGTAGCCAAGTCAGAAGACACAGACAGAATATTCCTTTTGGTCAAGAGACTACGCGACAAAGAAAAAAGCAAAGTCAGGAGATAAAAGGGAATATTCACTGAGGGTCACGCGAACACCCGACAACCACTAGCCCCGTGACAGATGTCATCTTTTCTTTTGTCCATGTAACACTTTCTGAACAACTGAGTCATAGCCTTTTCTCAAGCAACATCCCGACTGAAGGAAATCACTTAACATGAAACTGTTAGTCGCTGAGTCGTGACTGTTATCCACTAACCACCATTTATCATGAGACCATGCGACTAAAGAAAGAACCTTAACTGTTTGACTGAGCCGATCCAGCAATCATGCGACATGAAGGAGGCAAAGGTCGGGAGACATTTCTTTGACTTGCCATTTCTTCACGCGATCACCAGACTGAAGGTGGGTCCCATTCCCTTTAAAGCTTATAACATGGAATCAAGCGACAACCCGACTAAAGAGAGATCGCCAAGTCTTGAGAAGCTGAAGGAATATTCCATTTCTTAATAAGACTACGCGACACAAGGCAAAAGCGAAGTCAGGAGATGATTTAGCATATTCCATTCTGATACAGTGATCAAGCGACCTGACTTAAAGCACATGTCCTAAGTAACTTAAAAAAGGTAACGATGAAATATAAGGACATGGCTTAGGGTTTAGAAATACATCATTTAACACTTGAGAACTGAGGGTTTTTTTTCAGGGTTTCTGAGCAAAGTGCACAAGGGCAGAAAAATTGGGCAACATTTTGGCGACTTCTGTGGGATGCTTGCCTGCTAAGCATTTAGACCAGTTGCCCTGACATATCCATTGGGCATGGAGAAAACAGAGGGAGGCCTACGGCTGAAATTTTAAACTCTGAAACCCTCTCTGCAAAACAGGTCAAAAATTTTGCAACCAGAGCTGCCTGTGCACGAGCACTTATTCAAATAGAAAGCAGGAAGAGAAGCACCAATATTCAAAGATATTTACAATTATTTACAGAAATGAAACCTTCCAGAATAACCTAGAAACAAGGCTTAAGATGAAAGCCATTCACAGGGATAGGTAGGACCTCACCATCAGGTTTTGATAATTGGAATGCATTGGATGACTTGCAGCTGCTGATAATATAAGGGCCACTCCATAAGGCATCAAATTTTGTATGTCTCCCAGGCTTAGCTCTGTCAGAATATCATTTAAGGACTAAGTCACCTTCAGTGAATACCCTAGGAGTAGCCTTCTTATCAAATGACTTTTTAACCTGCTGCTGATGAAGGTCCAATGTGTTAAGAGCCTGATTTATTTTCTCCTCTAGCTCCATCAGTTTGTCCATCCTTACTGATATGGCATCATCCTCTGCAACTTCCAACTGATGAGCTAGTTCCAAGGCTGGAAACTCAAGAGAAATAGGGAGCCTAGCTTCCCTACCATAGACCAGCATGAATGGTGAGTTTCCAATGGATCTCTTAGGTGTGATCCTATCAGCCCATAAGGCATTCTTCAATTTCTTGTGCCATGTTCTTTGGTTATCACCCACAGTCCTCTTCATGATCTTAATTAGATTCTTATTGGAAGACTCAGCTAGGCCATTGCCTTGGGGATAGTAGTTAGATGAGGTACTCAAGTAAACATTATGATCTACTTCCCAAGATCAAATACCTGCACCTACAAAAGATTTAGCATTATCTGATATAACAGTGGAAGGAGCACCAAACCTTGTTGCAATTTCTTCAAAGAATTCAACCACTGAAGGCTCTGTTGCATCTTTCAAGGCCACAACCTCTGTCCACCTTGTAAAGTAATCTGTAGCAGCTAAAATCCACTTATGTCCAGCATTGGAAGGTGGGTTGATGGGGCCAATGAAATCTAACCCCCATTGAGTGAATGGCTAATCAACCTGAATGGGATGTAGAGGAAGTGCAGCTAACCTTTGTTTTCCTGAGAAGAAAGCACATTGAGTACATTTCCTTACATGCCTATGAGCATCATTAAATAGGGTAGGCCAGTAATAACCAGCCCTCTTTATTTTCATAGCTATGGTTCTTGCTGCAAAGTGTCCACCATTAGGACCATCATGGAATTCTTCTAACATTCTATTCACCTGATCAAAATTAATGCATCTAAGTAGAACACCATTAAGATCTTTTCT
>MU226255.1:4090936-4104687 GCA_018584345.1 Thuja plicata
CACACCTGTTCACCTATACTCCTCTGCAATAACTGCCTCTCTTGTCTGTGAACAGTGCATAGCCAAGTGTTCATCTTATCATCGCCCAGGACTTCTTCTCCTTCCTCGTGGCACTTTTAGAAACTCAACTTAATTTCTGTTCTGCTCTGCAACACGTTGAATTTCCTCCTTTTTTAAATATTATTGAAACAAAGTATTCTGGGGATCAACAGACTGCTCTGTGTATGATTTCCTGTGACTAAAAACCCCTCTAATCAATTCTGGAATATGAGAAAATAGGAAACATGGCTGCTGAGTGCTCTCTGTGTTAAACTTGCCGCCAGAAATTCAAAAGCAAATTCCTGTGACCTAGCGACCAATGGCTAGTCTCCTTGTTGTGAGTATCAGACATTGACCCTTGTTAAATCTCTAGACCTGGCGACAAAAGCACTTTTTAACCTCTGTTTAACTTGAGCCTAAATCCAGCGACAAGGCGACCGTGTGAAATCGAAGTCGCGAGTCATTTTACTTAACTCATCATCTGTCTAGCGACCCAGCGCCTAACTGCTACCTTTAACTATCACAGCTTGTCGCCTAATCGCCAGATGCTCATGCCTCTTTACAAGATAACATGACAACCCTTAGTCGCTGAGTCGGGTGATCCATATTACCTGCCATATGCCATCTGTCACACGGCCACTGATTACTTTTCTGCACACTGGGACGCTGAGTCACCTCTCAGTTCTGGCGACAAGGCGACCAAGGGATGGTAGCCAAGTCAGAAGACACAGATAGAATATTCCTTTTGGTCAAGAGACTACGCGACAAAGCAAAAAGCAAAGTTGGGAGATAAAAGGGAATATTCGCTGAGGGTCACGCAATCACCCGACAACCACTAGCCCCGTGACATATGTCATCTTTTCTTTTGTCCATGTAACACTTTCTGAACAATTGAGTCATAGCCTTTTCTCAAGTGACATCCCGACTGAAGGAAATCACTTAACATGAAACCGTTAGTCGCTGAGTCGTGACTGTTATCCACTAACCGCCATTTATCATGAGACCATGCGACTGAAGAAAGAACCTTAACTTATTGACTGAGCCGATCCAGCGATCACGTGACATGAAGTAGGTGCAAGGTCGGGAGACATTTCTTTGACTTTCCATTTCTTCACGCGATCACCCGACTGAAGGTGGGTCCCGTTCCCTTTAAAGCTTATAACATGGAATCAAGCGACAACCCGACTAAAGAGAGATCGCCAAGTCTTGAGAAGCTGAAGGAATATTCCATTTCTTAATAAGACTACGTGACACAAGGCAAAAGCGAAGTCGGGAGATGATTTAGCATATTCGATTCTGATACAACGATCAAGCGACCTGACTTAAAGCACATGTCCTAAGTAACTTAAAAAAGGTAACGATGAAATATAAGGACATGGCTTAGGGTTTAGAAATACATCATTTAACACTTGAGAACTTAGGGTTTTTTTTTAGGGTTTCTGAGAAAAGTGCACAAGGGCAGAAAAATTGGGCAACAAAAATATCACTGATGAAGATGTTATCGAGAAGATCTTGATGCCATTACCATATAGCTACATTGACAAGATCTTAATGATTTAGGAGGTATATGATCCGAAAAAGTTTACCAGAGTATAGTTGTTTAGCACCTTGACTTCATTTGAGTTAAGGAAATTCGACAAAGAGAAGAGCACATATGAGGAAACATTTAAAGCCACAAAACTAGAGGAATATTTTGATGGTGATGAAGAATCAGATGAGTTGGAAGAAAACTTTACAAGGAAGTTGAAGAAAGGTACTAGAAAATACAAAGGTATGTTACTTCTTAAATGTTTTAGATGTGGAAAGATTGGTCATTTAGCTACTAGGTGTCCAGAGAAAGGTCCTAGGTAGAAATTTAAGAAGTTAAACAAGAAATATTACTATGTTAATGAAGATGCTCCTATTTCAGACGATGAGTCAGAAAAAAAGATTGTCCATTCTATGTTGAAGAAGAAAAAATGGAAGTTGATAGTTCTAACATATGTCCTAAAGTTGATGCTAATGCTGAGATTGCTTTGTATGTAGAAGGAACAATAATGAATGGTTGATTGATAGTGGTTGTTCAAATCATATGGCTGGTGATAAAAGTAAATTTGCAGCACTTTAGAAATATGATGGTGGTCCTGTTAGATTTGGTAATTATAAGGCAACATATATTGTCGGTATAAATTCTATTACTATTAATGGAAAGGATAACATTGATAAAGTTTACTATGTGAAGGATTTTCATCACAATATTTTGAGTCTTAAATAGATGTAAGAGAATGGATATGATGTTGTGTTCAAAAATGAAGGATGTGAGATTCAAAAAAGATCAGGAGTAGTAATTGCAGTTGGAAAAAGGAAAAGAAGGAACATGTACCAACTTGAAGGAGATACAAAATGATTCTTACTCTCTCAGAATGATGACAATTCACTCTAGCATCGGAGGATGTGCCACATTAATTTTGATATCTTGGTAAGAATTAGTTCATCATGTGTAGTAAGAGATTTACTTAGATTGTGTAGAACAAAAAATATTATTTGTAAAGGATTTCATGAAGGAAATTAGAGAAGAGAATAATTCAAAGCTAAGGATTTTTCATCTACTTATTTACTAGATCTAGTGCACAATGGACCATGTAGCCTACTAGAACAAGGAGTTTACAACATGAGAGATACTTCATATTCTTTATTGATAACTATCCAAGATTAACTTGAGTTGCATTTCGAAGAGAAAAATCATAAGCGTTTGAGAAGTTCAATATTTTTAAATAAAGAGTTGAGAATGAATATGGTAGGAAAATCACATGTTTGAGAATTCATAAAGGAGGAGAATTTACATCTAATGAGTTTGATAATTTTTGTGAGAAATATGGAATCAAAAGATAGTTTTCAAAAGCTAGAATACCACAGCAGAATGGTGTAGTGGAAAGAATGAATTAGACAATACAAGAAGCAACAAGGATGATGATGAAGGAAGGAAGTTTACTGGAGGTTTAACAAAGAAAATTAATATATACAGTTGTGTACACCATTGATGGAGTACTTTACCAGAATAAGTATGGAAATACATCATATGAGCTATGACATGGAAGAGCACCTACAGTAAAGTATTTTGAGACGTTTGGAAGCAATTACTACATTCATAAATATGAGGAAAATCTTGAAAATTTGATAGTAGAGCGGATGAAGGTATATTTATAGGATATTCTACAAAGAGAAAAGCATGTCGGTGTTAAAATAAGAGACTAAAAAATATTGTTGAAAGTGTAAATGTGAAGGTTGATGAATATTTTTAAAAGACTCTTGAGAAGCACATTCAATATGTGTCTAATATAGAGGACATAAGAAAGGAAGACAAGAAAGATGAGGAAGAGACAAGGTAGGCTCCAATATCTATAACTAAGAGACCAAGGTATGTACAAAGAAATCACTCTGTGAATCATAATATTGGTGATAAGAATAGATGAGTTGTTACTAGAAGTAGAGCAACACAAGAGAAAGTTTTGGTATGTTTACTTTCAAAAAATGACCCTAAGACTATGGAAGAAGTATGTAATGATAATAACTGCATAAGAGAAATGAAGAAATTGGTAAAATTGAAAAGAATCATACTTGGGAACTTGTACCCAGATCGACTAATAAAAATGTGATTGGTACAAAGTGCATTTATTGAAACAAGCTAGATGAAAGTGGTAAAGTAATAAGGAACAAGACAAGGTTGGTATACAAGGGTTACATTTGGATTGAGGGTATTGATTTTGATGAGAATTATGACCATGTTTCCTAGATGGAGGTGATATATATATTCTGAGCATTTGCAGCTTATAAGGATTTCAAATTTATCAGATGGATGTGAAGTCAACATTCTTGAATGGAGAACTAAAGGAAAAAGTTTACATTGAATAATTGGGAGGATTTAGATTAGAAGAGATTCCAGATGTTGTGTTCAGATTGAAAAAGGCATTGTATGGATTGAAGCAGACACCTAGGGCCTGGTATGATATATTGGATAAATATATAATTGGGAACGTTATTCAGATTGGGTCAGCAGATAGTAATTTGTATTACAAAATTTACTCAAATCAAATTTTGATTGTTGCGGTTTATTTTGATGATATTATTTTGGAGGAAAATATGACTTGTGCAAGAAATTTGTAGAGGAGATGTAGAAGGAATTTGAGATGTCCATGATTGTTGAGCTGAATTTACTTCTTGGATTGTAGGTAAATGAAAATAGTAAAGGGATTTTCATTTCTCATTCCAAGTATGTCAAGCATTTATTGAAATTTTTTGGTTTGGAGAGTTCTAAACCAGTATGCACTCCTATTGTTACTAGATGTAAGTTGACTAAGGAAGATTATTCACTGAAGGATGGTGCAAGTAACTATAGATCAATGATTAGAGGACTATTGTATATGATGGCTACTTGAACAGATATCATGTATGCAGTATGTTTGGTAGACAAATTTTAGTAAGAATTAAAAGAATCACATGTTATAGTAGTAAAGAGGATTTTTAGATATTTCAAAGGAAAATAAGAGCTTGTATTATGGTATCCAAAAATTTCAGGTTTCACGCCGACAAATTATACTGATGTAGATTGGGAAGGTCTCCTGGATAACTAGATAAGTACTAGTGGTGGAGCTTATTTTCTTGGATCTAAATTGGTTGCTTGGTCAAGCAAGAAGTAAGATTTTGTAAAATTATCAACTTATAAATTAGAATAAATTATAGCATCCTCATGTTGTACCCAATTATTATGGATGAAAAAGACAAGGATATAGGTATAAATTTTGATGAGTTAATTTCAATCACGTGTGATAATAATAGTGTTATAAACATTTCAAAGAATCCAGTGTAGCATTCCATAAAAAACATATATCTATTAGGTATCATTAATTGAGAGAGGAGGTCTTGGAGAAGGAAGTGAAGCTTTAGTATGTTCCTAGAAAGGAGAAGATAACAGATATATTTACAAAACCTTTGAGCAAGGATACTTTTGAGTATCTCAGGGGGAAGATGGGCATTCTGCCACTTCCTAGTGTTCATTAAATGCACCTATGTGAGAATTGGTCTAGTGAAATTCATGCTTATTATTTTCTAGATCAATGCATGTAAGATTCCTCTCAAGGGGAGAAGAGTGATTCAGTAAGGGGGAGTTTGGACATTTGTCATTATTGTCAAAGGTGGAGAAGAATGACAAAGAACTTTGATGTTGATATCCTTTAGCAATGAAATGTTTTTCTTTGTTATTGATGAATGTTGCCATCAATGAAAAAGGGGGAGATTGTTAGAATGTGAATTTAATGTTATTCATGATTTTGTCATTACTAGTTGTCATTGATGTTAACATATCTAATGCCTAGTTGTGGTTCATTTATTATTTGTTTATTTTTTGTATCGACTGATGTGTGTACCGATATCTTTGGTGTATTGGTAGAAGTGTTCACCGAAGGATGTACTTTAAATGTTTATCCTTATCTATGAAAATGATAGTCTCTTTTAGTGTGCAACATATGGTGGAATGTTTATTTTGGATCGGTCCCATTTTAGACATTTTTGTTCTGCTTCGGTCGATGCCTTTGGTCCTATCCGTTGGTACTCAAGATCTAAGAGATTGTGTAGTGTGCTAATAAGTGTAAAGCATGTTCTATTGAGCTAGATGGTTCACATTTCATTCCTTTTCACTGTGAGAATGTTTTGGTGTGACCTATTTTAAATTGGTTTAGGATAACTTGGTTGTTGGCATCTAGCTATATAAGATGACCAATAATCTCAGTTGTTTGTGTGGTAGCTTGGATTTGAGTAAAATGTGAAATAAATTTGTATATGTCAAGGAAATATTTGTGTGTGGATGTATGTGCGAACTGATGCAATCAATAGTAGAATGTTTTATATTTTCTGCATTGCAAAGTATCAGTGACAAAGAATTCGTAGGTAGATTCTTTCTTTTATTTCTTATATTCTTGCAATGAGCTCATTTGTATTGGCAGTGAGCCTCTTTGTAATTAGAAGTGAACCTTGCATATTTCTAGGTAGTGAACCCAACCGATAGTGAGCCCTTGTAAAAATAACCTTAACCTATGTCACCTTAACTAGTGTTCATTTCATAAAAAATAGCTTTTCCTAGTTTTTCCCAGTTTGGGTTTCCACATAAATTCTGGTGTTCTCTGTGTTGATAGTTTTGTGCTTTCACGTTTACATCTATTATAAGTTTCTGAATTGTTTAAGTGGTTACTGGTACAAGAAATTTTTTAATAAGTGTTTGTGAATAATGTATTCACCCCCCTGTCATTTATTTGGTCTATTCAATGGGGTGATTCCACTATCTCTCAAGTTCTTGTTATATCCTCTCACATGGTATCGATATTTATCCAGTTTTCTCTATCCCCATCTGCCTCAGTTCCTCTATTTTTCAAATCAGCTCACATCCCCATCATCTTCCTTGTGCAAACCATGGTCAGGATTCCAATGAGATATTTGTGTGGTTGTCTCTTGTACACAGTTTGTCCTTTGGTTCTTTTGCTTGTTGTATATAGGCTTTTGTTGTGGCTTGTATATATTTTTGGTTTTCTTAGCAGTTTCCATGTAGGTTGTATATAGGTGCTAATTTTGTGTCATCAAAACCATGTCCCTTTAGCTGGCACTTCACTAATCATCCTTAATCATCTTTATCATAATAGTCTATGCAAGATACATCATTCCTCAATTCAGATGCATCACATATCATCTGTCGGTCATCATTTTTGGAAAAATATATTTGATACATTCATGTTGATATTGACTTCTTTCTGATTTTTGTTTATCTTTCTTGAAGCTCTTTTGTTTATTCTCCTCAAGGTCACCACGATATTTTATATTATGGTGCACTGCAAATGAAAAAATATGGGGCATACTTTTGGTTTTCTTTGCTTTTGTGTCTAGTCTAGATGTGTCACTTGTACTTCCACATGTGATCCCTAGGGTCACATGGTCCACTGGGGAATGTCTCTTGCTTTTGGTTCTTCTAGCATCATATCCACCAAATTCCTCTATGAATCTTGTGTGATGTGAGTCTAACCTTTTCTGTTGAATTTGTCAGTCCTAAGCACTATCTATGATGTAGCTTTGGTTCCTCATACCTTGGCTAGTCACTGATATTGCTAAATCAAAATAAGTTCTCACTACATGGCTACCCATTTTCAAGGGTGCTCAAGCTCTATGATCATTTTCATAATCACTTAACTTAAATTTACCCATTTTTATCCTAATCTAGTTATTCTTCTTAATAAATCATGATTGGGAATATACACATACCCTTAATTCATTTCTCCCCACCCGAGATTGTGTCTTGAGTGATCTCATCTCAAAGTGTTTGCATTTTTAGCCAGTCCATCTACATAGTTATCTAGTTTCATGATCATTTCATTATCATATAATTTGCAGTATCATGTCATTCATTTTGTTGGACTATCATTTAGTTTTCATACATGATACATCATTGCATTTTAAATATTAAATACACAAGAAAATCCATGGTTTTCATGCCATTTGCATAACATATAGATTCATACATTAAAAAAATATTAAAATAAAAATATATCCCACATGTGCATATAAACATCCTATCCTGCATCATAAATGCCAGTACATCATACTCATAATAGATAATCATATAAATCATATCATAATAGATAATCATATAAATCATATCATAACCCTCATATGTATCACATCATATCATAATTATCATATGCATCATATCTAAATTGCATCACATCACATCCTGCATCATCAAACCGTTAGTACATCTCATATAGACATCATAATGACATATCATACATTACATAACAACACATCCTACATCACAAATATGTCAGTACCATACACTAGTACCAAAAAAGCAATATGTGACTACAAAAACTACTAAAATTTGTATATAAATGACTAAATTTAGTCACAATACTATTAGTAGTTAATTTGTAGTCATTTATAATACAACTAAATTTACTACTTAATGATTTAGTCACAGATTTAGTCACAAATTTAGTCGCAGATTTAGTTGTGAATTTTGTCACAGATTTAGTTGTAGATTTAGTGACGTGACTATTAGTAGTTAATTTTTAGTCATTTATAATGCGACTAAATTTACTACTAAATGATTTAGTCATTTATTTAGTCATATATTTAGTCATAGATTTAGTCATATTAGGGCATGATGGAATCAAACCAAAATCCTCCTGCTTGTAAAGAAGGTGCTCTTCTATTGAGTTAGTGCCCTTTAAAGAATAATAAAACCATATATACTAATACTTTCCATTAAACATGATTTCAAGTTGTTCCATCTATATTTCAAGGGCAAAAAAGCATATAGGACTATCATGATGACAAAATAAGGTATTTTCATAAGTTATGAAGACAAGGTATAGTGATAATGAGAGTAGTGGTGATAGGGCAGTTAGTAAACAATGAAAACAATGAAAAAAAGAGTAGATGTAGACAAAGAAACCAAATATCTAAAAACCCACCTTGAAAACTTCAGTGTCATCCACATAAGAAATAACAATCAAATATTCAAGACCCATGAGAAGTGAAGTCTAGTTTTCAGAGTAATTTAAAATATGTGTATGTGTGACTAAAATAAGGATTTGAACATCAGAATAAAAAAAAATTAATCAAAAAAAGTTCATCCACATTCTAGTTTTGTCCAAACGATCCTGAGACAAAAACCATACAAACCATTGTACATGGAAAATATCCATTTTAGAATAATACCTACATTTGATTAGATAAACATTGTAAACTAGTAATAACATGTAAATTACACCTTTCAAACATTTGGACACTTGACACACTATAAAAAAGGACCTTGAAAAATTAAATATTTTGTTTAAATAATATCAGACAAACTATTTAGGTCAAATTAGACAAGAATTCATAAAATGACAAAGACAACTTATAAATGAAGCAAAGTAATTAGTCGAGTGTTTACCACAAATGAATGTGCCAAAATTAATAATTTAATATTTATTATATACTTAATCATAACTGAAAAAACATCAAGATTACAAATGGAAAGCTTGGAAGACAAGTGCCATGTAAACAAAATAGTCGAAAATAAATTAATAAGTATTTTACCTTGTAAAATGAAGTGAAGAAAAGAGCCAGATTCTAAATGAATGCCTATAAAGCATGGAATGTTTTAGGAGGTCATTTGTAAAGGAAGTATAATTAGAACTAGGGCATATGCTAAATCCAACAGTTCAAATTTAGTTCTTAAATAATGTCTATAGTTATTATACTATGAAACACCATTAAAACCCGCCATGCTATACAACATAGCAACATTAATTACAATTAATAAAATATACCTGCTCTTCAGTTGATACACTTGCATAAGCCTCTGGGATTTTCATTTCGGGTGGAAGAATAGTCTAACATCATGAATATTAAAATATATTTTTAGAAAAATAAATAGCAATAGATGTATAAAAAAAATCCACAAAAAATCAGATTTTTTTATCAACACCAACTAACAGACACATCTGCAAAAATGATTTTACTTACTCCGTTCAAAAAGGAATGTGTTGCAATTTTATTATACTTACAAGAGAAATAAAACCCACCTAAAATCACAAGATATAGAAATTTCATTCACGATACCTACAATTGCACCATGAAGATTAGATAAAGCTTCACAAATTGTGTATCATAGAAGTCCCCAAATTTGAGTGTTGCAACCTGAATAGAGAACTACCAATTAGGCATGCAAGGAGAAAAAATAAAAAAAGAACCTTACTGCTACAGTAAATTTACTCATGATACAATCAACACACAAGTAAAGAGAATATACTATATAAATGCAAGGACACATACCTCAAGTAAGCATTGCAAAGCCAAATTTCTATAGATGGGCATAGGAAAAAGATTTAGCAAACTATCAAGTTGTAACCATAAAAAAAAAATGAATGGTTAGAAAACTTAAAAACTAGTATAACTCTTGACACACATCAATAAATCAATCACATTTTTAGTAATTTAAAGCATTCATCTTTCTTATTTAAATCAATATGCGATAATGAAAATTCAAAGATATTTAGATTAAAGCAACATGAAATAATTAAGGGTTAAAAGGCATTTAGATGAGATGATATATGATGTATGGGAAACAAACCATGGGAGATTCAAAGATATAATTAAGACAAATCCACAAAAAAATGCATGAAGAGTGGCAAGAGTTGCCCTTAGTTCAACTCATTATGATGTCGATAATACATAGAGACAGAGTTTATGTATAAGCTAGAATTCACTACAATTATCAAAGAGTTGACTCAGATTGCATAGAAAAAACTATCCAATATACCCATTCAATTTTTATAAACATAATTACCCATCAACTTTTTATAAACACAATTCCCCATCTTTTCACAATTCAACCATATGAAACTGAAAGAAACTTTCTATGTAATCCTTAAACTGACATATTTCTCTACCTATTCAATGACTTCTTAAGTTCCTTAATCTTCTGATGTGTCATCTCACCTCGAGAGAATTCAAAAAATTCTTCACTAAGTAGCTAATGGAAAAAAACTATAAAATTGTTAGTAACATATTTACCAGATTAGTACAGAGATAACATGAAATTTACAATGTCTGAAGTCATTGGCTTACCTTCAAAATAGCCATACAATTTTCACATATTTTTTCATAACTCTTTGCAATGAAAACAAGGTCAGGTATAAATCTTGGCCATCTGCATGGCCATTCAAGCTTCAACACCTGAAGTATTATAAATTTGCTATTAGCTTTGAGATTGAGAGATAGATACACATCAACACAACCTTTAAAAAATTATCAAAATAAGTTATGTCCTATAGAATTGGGACATAAGAAGTATTTCAATAAACTGACAATTTCTATAGACACTATCCTTAATATGGACACCACCATGGTATATCAATCTAAAAAGATAATGAAAGAATACTCAGAAATCCATCCTTGTACAGAACATAAAAATATGCATCCAATAAATTCCCCACCAATAGATTTTACTCCAAGTAATATTGTCAATAATGGCTTGTCTAAATATAATCTAGATTTTGCACAATGTATTCATCAGTTTGAGTGCATGAGATGATTGTTACAAAAGTGGAAAAGGAAGAGAAGTTATTGTACACCATCAAATATTGTAAATATGCAAGTGATCAATGAATAGCAGATAATTTTTGTCTAATTTTCCTTTAATGAATATGTTCTTGGCAGGTTATTTGTTTCTTTAATGTATATGTAGAGCCTCCTTCATTTCCCTTTTATGATTGGCATTCTGAGTGGCGTGGATTGAGTTTATTATTGCAGTTATGACCATGCATTACCCTTGTGAGATTGTAGCTCAGGGTGATCTATGTCTACTTGAGTTAGGTGAACTGCGTTAGACTTGTGATGCATTGTGAAATCCTACTAAGATAGGACTATTTGAGATGAGTTTTTGATGTTGTTTAAATCTTGTGAAAGGCCTTTATGTGAATGTTGTATGATACATTATGGATTTATACCTTATTGGATAAAATTGGAATTGATCATTTAGACTCTAGATGCACAGTATCTTATGATGCTCATGATGATTAGTTTGTTAGTAATAACTGAGAGGGGGGGGTGAATCAGTGGCCTCAAAAATTAATCCTTAAATCAACCCTTCAAACTTAGTACCACAAAATTATACCTCTAGTTATCTTTAGTACTATAAGATGAATGAATTTAAATTCTTATATCAAACTACTACTTGTCAAAATTCTTTGTAAAACCTTCTTCTATATGTTTACCGATAAGCAGTCTTTCTATTTACCGAAACACAGTAAATAACTAGTGTATACTGATCAATCCAGATTTACTTAAGTGAAATGCAAAACAATAAAGTAATGACTCATAGACACATTAACACATGGATTTTTAACATGGAAACCATGTTAAGGGAAAAACCACTGGGACCGGTACCCCAAATTTTCACTCTTCTGAAGTGAGCTCGGTTAAGAGCTGTACTATAAAAAAATGATTGTTTTATTTGATTGATTATGATTATTGATTGGGATGTGATTAATGTGTAAATTGTCATTTAATTTGCCTTGAATGTATTGAATTCCTTAACCCTAATTGAATTTTTATTGATTAAGTATTACAATTGTGATTAAGGAGAAGATAAGATATTCCTTTTTATCCTCAAATGCACAAATGGGAGATCCAAGTTGATCAACCCCAAGGAAGGGCTAATGCACAAATGAATCAACTATTTAGAAAGGAAAATAACAAAGGAGATATCTTAAATTCTATTAATTATAAGTATGGAAATGATATATGATAGTAATTGAAGAAATAGAAGAAATGCACTAACCTTGAAATATTGTAGATCAAAGAATGCTATTTTTTGAGGTCTATAGACTATTTCTGGAAAAAATGATAGTTGATCCCGAATCAGAACGCAGAGATGAACAAAACCCAAAAATCATTTTCTGTTATGATGTTGTCTTATGAAAAAGGTCAACCTTGACCCACAAATGTCAACCCTGACCCAATAATGTTGACCCTGACTTGCACAGATCCAAAAGTTACTCTGTTCGCACCGTCTGAAAGAAAGCCGAAAAGGGTATCTAGATCTAGGTTCAAATCCGCTGTTCTATACCTGTACCTGCAAGAAAAAGGAGATTGTTTGTTGTGGGGAAGGGGTTTTCCTTAGTCAAACCCTAGTTTTGGAATTAACCTCAAATATATATAATTGAAATTGCAAAAGTAAACAAAGCAAATGCATAAATTCACCTTGCTTGTGAAAGTCCTTGTGGTGGATTTGAATCCTTGAATCCACAAGTACACCTCAAAATGTGGAATGTAGAAAGGTAGGATGTCTTCAATCTCTTGCTAATAGATCTCCAACACCAAGTCTTGAATGGGTTCTTGATTTTGGAATAGGCTTGGAAGGTGGATGGAGAGATCACCAAAAGGGCACCATGTAGCTTCACTCCTTCAATGGCCTCCAATGGATCTCCTTCATGAAATGGATACTTGAATGAATGAATGCTTGCTTGCTTGATTTATTTCTTGATGATGTTTCTCAATTTCTCAAGGATGCATAGGCTTCAATAGAGAACTTAGTATCACTTCTTGATTCTTAGAAGACTTAGAGAAAATGAGAGAGAAAGCTTCCCTTTTATATGAAATTAGGGCACAATCTTCTAAGGAGGCCTACATAGGAGGATTAAATTCCCATTAAATCCTTTACCCCTAGGAGAGGACCTATATTAAATATAATTTAGGAATCAACACTTTGGAACCCGAAATAGCCGATCCGGAGGCGGGAAATACTTTTTGCAAAGGCCGACCTCCAAAATCTGTGAGACCCCAGGATTTGAACACTAGGTCAAGGTCAAGGTTGACCCTGACCTAGGTTAGGGTCAAGGTCAACATAGACCTAAAAGGTTGACCCTGACCTTGAAGCCCAGAATCACCAGTCTGCAATCCAGAATGCAGAAATTAAGCTAAACATGAGTGGAAAGAGGGACAGAACAGGGGGGAACCCATTCAAGGCACTTTCCATGACCCCAAACCACTTACTTGGAAGGCTAAACATGTCTATAATGGAAGTGCTTCCATTTTATGACTATACATTTAGCCCCCACTTTAGCAAGAGTATGAGTTCAACACAAACTCTTGGTAAAGGAGAATATATAGAAAAGACAATCTTATTGAATCCAAAAGGGATA
>MU226255.1:4108182-4145623 GCA_018584345.1 Thuja plicata
GGATGCAAGTTGTTGTTGTAAAGATGACACAGTTTGAGCCAAACTAATAATTGTAGAATCATTAGAGGAAATAGGTGGCATAGCAATATTAGGAACACTAGGAAAAGTGTAAGAAGCAGCAGGAATACAAGACACAACTGGTGGAACATTAGGAACCATAGTTGGAATAGGATTAGTATAAGTAAAAGACACACTATGATATGAAGGTTGTGAGGTAGGTAAAGATACCGGTGGAGCACTTACAGGAATAGGTGCGCATGGGAGAGAAGTTGTTATCAAAGGAGGAGTATAAGTAGGAATACTAGGTAGAAGAACACAAGAAGGTCCTACACTAGTGACAATAGGTGTGAATCCTAACTCTTGAGCTTCTTGAGTTAAAGGCTTAACATTCACATTCACAAGATGAGTAATACTACACAAGAAATTAACACCTTGATCATTATCATGGAGAACTTTCTTAAGAGGATCTATAGATTGGATAGAATCCTGATTATGGTTTTCTTGAATAAGCCAATTTCCCATTTTATCAAGTTCGGTTGAAAGGTTTTGCACTTGTCCAGGAGGAACCCTTAAAGTGTCATCTTCATCATGAGATGAGTGGGAAGAGTTATGCTCCATGGAAGGATTGGAATCATGAGTTATCAAATTATCATCCGGGATCCTAAGGAAAGGAGAGGAAGACTCAGGATCAAAGGAACCCATAAGTCTATAGCTTCTTCTAATCGGGATACTATATGTAGGACTAGATGTGGTAAAGCTCATACACCAATACAATGCCAATGAACTAACACAAAAATTTGATTAATTGAATTTAAATGTAATTTGAAAGAAAATTCAAGATATAGCATAAACAATGTAAATCTAACACCAAAAAGAAAGAGTTGTCTATCGCGGGTTCACCAAAATGTACTATTAAAAAATGATTGTTTTATTTGATTGATTATGATTATTGATTGGGATGTGATTCATGTGTAAATTGTCCTTTAAGTTTCCTTGAATGTATTGAATTCCTTAACCCTAATTGAATTTGTATTGATTAAGTATTACAATTGTGATTAAGGAGAAGATAAGATATTCCTTTTTATCCTCAAATGCACAAATGGGAGATCCAAGTTGATCAACCCTAATGAAGGGCTAATGTACAAATGAATCAACTATTTGGAAAGGAAAATAACAAAGGAGATATCTTAAATTCTATTAATTATAAGTATGGAAATGATATATGACAGTAATTGAAGAAATAGAAGAAATACACTAACTTTGAAATATTACAGATCAAAGAATGCTGTTCTCTAAGGTCTGTAGACTATTTTTGGAAAAACTGATAGTTGATCCCAAACTGGAACGCAAAGATGAACAAAACCTAGAAATAATTTTCTATTCTGATGTCATCTTATGAAAAAGGTTGACTTTGACCCACAAATGTCAACCCTGACCCAATAATGTCGACCCTAACCTGCACAAATCCAAAATTGACTCTGTTCGCGCCGTCTGAAAGAAAGCTGAAAAGGGTATCCAGATCTAGGTTCAAATCTATTGTTCTGTACCTGTACCTACAAGAAAAAGGAGATTTTTCATTGTGGGGGAGGGGTTTTCCTTAGTCAAATCCCATTTTTGGAATTAACCTCAAATATATATAATTGAAATTGTAGAAGTAAACAAAGAAAATGCACAAATTCACCTTGCTTGTGAAAGTCCTTGTGGCAGATTCAAATCCTTGAATCCACAAGTACACCTCAAAATGTGGAATGTAGAAAGGTAGGATGTCTTCAATCTCTTGCTAATAAATCTCCAACACCAAGTCTTGAATGGGTTCTTGATTTTGGAATAGGCTTGGAAGAAGGTGGATGGAGAGATCACCAAAAGGGCACCATGTAGCTTCACTCCTTCAATGGCCTCCAATGGATCTCCTTCATGAAATGGATACTTGAATGAATGAATGCTTGCTTTCTTGATTTCTTTCTTGATGATGTTTCTCAATTGCTCAAGGATGCATAGGCTTCAATAGAGAACTTAGTATCACTTCTTGATTCTTAGAAGACTTAGAGAAAATGAGAGAGAAATCTTCCCTTTTATATGAAATTAGGGCACAATCTTCTAAGGAGGCCTACATAGGAGGATTAAATTCCCATTAAATCCTTTACCCCTAGGAGAGGACCTATATTAAATATAACTTAGGAACCAACACTTTGGAACCCGAAACAGCCGACCCAGAAGCGGGAAATACTTTTTGCAAAGGTCGACCTCCAAAATCTATGAGACCCCAGGATCTGAACCCTAGGTCAAGGTCAAGGTCAACCTTGACCTAGGTCAGGGTTGACTCAACATATACCTAAAAGGTTGACCCTAACCCTGAAGCCCAGAATCACCAGTCTGCAGTCCAGAATGCAGAAATCAGGCTAAATAGGAGTGGAAAGAGGGACAACATAGGGGGAAGCCATGTCAAGATCAGGAACCCATTCAAGGTGCTTTCCATGACCCCAAACCACTTAATCAGAAGGCTAAACATGTCTACAATGGAAGTGCTTCCATTTTTCAACTATACAAGAGCCAACCCTGTTAAAGGTTACAAACACACTGTTTGGTGTGACCTTGTTAGAGGATTTAAATAGATAGTTTATCACTTAGTATCTAGCATCTAATGCTACCATCCTTGATCAAACACTCACTTGGCCTGCCAATAGGTATCGGGCATATCCAATGCTACTTTTTATGATCAAAATTTTTGATACTCCTTGGGATGTATCTCAATTAGAAAAGACTTTTAAGTCCTGCTCGGTTAAGAAACTTGATGCTTCAATGGTTAAACTAAAATAGTAAATTGATCTGTTCACATATACAACTTGAATTGCATATTTTTAGATCTATTTTAAGTGCATTACCTTTCTTATCAATGTAATCAATTCAATACCTTTGATCCACATTGTTATTCTCTATGATGTTGTACCACTATTCATCGGTGTCCGCAGAATTTATCTCTTTCCTCAGTTTGATTGATCAGGTCTGAATGAAGACTTTCTTCTCCTTTAGAATCTCTTCAACATCTATTCTCTTTTCACTCCCCTTATTCATAATGAATAAGCTTGTCTCTTATATAGATATGATTTCACCATTTCTTGGCTTTCTTGATCTTGGCGTGATCCACAATTCTCGCTAATTGGATTTAAAGAAAAAATTCTAGTTTTATCTCGTAGAGATCTTATTGCCAACTAGACAAAGCAAATTTAAATCCTTTACTTATCTCTGGCTTTATCTTGTTGATTAAAACAATGATAAGTATCAATTAAGTCTATTTTTAGCTCTTGACAGCTAAGAATTTTGTCGTTTCTAAACTCTCTATTCTGCCGGTCAATGCTTTAGTTAGTTATCAGTGATAATTGGTTGTTTTATCAGTGTGACTTTAATTGTCTTTGGGATCTTTTTCCATCGGGAAACACTTTAATTCTATCCATCAGGTTACACTGTGCTTTTCTCATCAGGCAATACTGTGACTTTTCTCATCGGTAATGCTGTGCATTTTCTCGTCAGGTAACACTATGAATTTTCTCTCTTACTTTGTTTGTCAGTGTGCACTCCATCGGTGTATATAGTCACTTTGTGAATACTTTACTTTTATGCATTACTGATAGCATAGCCTTTGATTCATTGGTTTTTTGAAGTCTTTAGCAATATGTCCATGACCATACAAATTATATCAATTTGACATCAATGAAAATACAATACATTAACTTATTTAATGTCTTGTATTAACTTTCTTATGTATCTATGATCATTAACTTAACATCTTCAGACATTAAATCAATTATATTTCATCAATCTCTCCCTTTGGCATTGATGACAACACACTATATTATCACACTATATTATTACTAATACAATATGAAATATAATAGTTGAAGTTTATCAAACTACCAATCTTATGTACTATAACTGATACAAATATCTGGTCCTTGGTAAGCTTATATAAGCTTAGATTTGATTCTTGCAGCTTTCTTTCTATCTTCAATCCCTTCACTAGATAGATTTAGAATCTTTCTTCCTTTGATGTGATGTGTTATCTTCCTGTGTCAAACTCTCTCCCTTTAACTATTCTCTTTTCTTTTGACGTCTCTATAAGCAATTCTCTCCCTTTGTATGTACTCTCCCTTTCTAGTTATGTCTCTTCCTTTTGATAATGTGATGGATGTAATCTCTCCTTAATGTGATATAATCTCTCCCTGATGTGATGAAGTGATAATTGTTATAATCTCTCCCTTTGACAACAATGCCAAACAAATATTTGACAGTAATGCCAAACAATTTTTTTATCCATAATATACTCCTTGAATTTCCCAATCCATCAACAATATAACAAATCTGGTTCTTGGAGTAGATAAATACCTTGTTGTGTATAGATGTATCTTTGAATTCCATCTCTCTTGTTGCATCAACATGAATGATATTCTGATAATATGTAGGCTGATGCAACCTTCTAGTCATTTTACTGACCAGTACACAAGGGTCTGACCCCTAGTCTTTTTCTCAAGTACTTGAATGCATCCTTGGGTAGTGGCTTGGTGAAGATATCAACTAATTATTCCTTAGATTGCACATACTCAAGTATTACCTCCTTTTCTTGAACTTGTTCTCTCAAATGATGATACTTGATAGCAATATGCTTTGTCTTGGCATGCATGACTGGATTCTTGGAAATGTTTATTGCACTGGTATTATCACAATAGATAATTACTGGTTCAAGAATCTTCATATGCATACCTTCCAGTAATAGTTTGATCCATGCAATATTTGAGCAGTTTGCAGTAGCAGCAACATACTCTACTTCTGTAGTAGACTGAGAGATGCATCCTTGCTTCTTGCTGATCCATGTGACAAGTCTGTCACCCATAAAGAAGGATCCTCCAGTTGTGCTCTTTCAGTCATCAATATTTCTAGCCCAATCAGCATCGGTAAAGACCTTAAGTTCAAGTTTTCCTTCTCTTCTATACCATAAGCCATATTCCTCATTATTCTTTAGATATTTTAGGATTCTTTTCACATCAGTCATATGTGATTCCCTAGGATTAGCAGAAAATCTTGCAACTATTCCTACTGCATGTGCAATATCTGGTCTAGTATGTACAACATACATAAGTTTTCCAATCATTGATTTTTACAAAGTCTGATTTACCTCTGATGAATTTTCCTCCTTTGTGAGCTTACATCTAGTTGCCATCGGTGTTCCAACTGGTTTGGAATCTTCCATCTTGAATATTTTTATCACTTCTTTGATGTATTTGGATTGTGTAATGAAAATACCTTCATCTTGTTGCATGATCTGTAGACCAAGAAAGAACTTGATCTCTCCAAACATAGACATCTCAAACTCTTTGCTCATTTCATTTTCAAATGATTTGCATAGCATATCATTTCCTCCAAATATGATGTCATCAAAAAATATCTCAATAATCAAAATGTTAGCATCAATATCTTCCTTCAAATAACAATTAATTTTTTCACTAGTCCTTACAAATCCAATACTTATGAGATAGGAATGAAGTCTTTCATACCAGGCTTGGGGTGCTTGTTTCAATCTATACAAGGCTTTGTGTAGTCTACATACAATGTTCATCTTGTCTGGATAAAAAAACCCTCATCGTTTCTCAATGTATACCTCTTCCTCAAGTATTCCATTTAGGAATGCAGACTTGAAATCCATTTGGTATACCTTGAATCCTTTACATTCAACATAAGAAAGTAATATTGTCACTCCTTCTAGCTTAGCAATGGGTGCAATGGTCTCTCCATAGTCAATCCCTTCTTCTTGTGCATACCCCTTGCATACTAGTCTTGCTTTGTTTTTGGTGACTTATCCATTCTCATTCAGTTTATTCCTAAATATCCATTTTGTACCGATGACATTCTTTTAATTTGGTCTTGGTACAAGTGTCGATGTCTTGTTTTTCTCAATCTTCTCAATATCCTCATTCATAGCACTAATCCATTCATCATTATCAAGTGTAGCATTGACAGATCTTGGCTCAAAATCACAAATAAGACATCTTGTGTATAGAGACTTACTTTTGGTTCTCATACCAACTTTCTTGTCAATAATGATCTGGTTCTGTGGATGGTTCCTTCTGATAAATCTGGCAAGTACAGGTTCAGTTCTTTGTCTATCATCTTGATCATCATTGTGTCTTTCATTCTAATCTCCATTGCTTGGTACATCATCTTGAGAAATATCCTCATTTTTGGTATTTGCAGCCTGATGCTCAGGTGCAATAATCTGTTACTCATGAGCTATACATTGTTGCTTAGGTAGAGTGTCAGTTTCTTCATTGTAAAAAAACCTGTTGTATTCCTTTGGTTATTTTGTGCTTTCCTTTTCATTCTTCTCTGCAAATTCATCTATCTTTACATTTTCACTTTCAACAATTTTGTTAGAGGCTTTATTAAGACATTTATAAGACTTGCTCTTGGTGGAATACCCTAGAAATATTCCTTCATCACTTTTGGAGTCAAGTTTTCCATTTCTATCATCTTCTAAGATATAACATTGACTACGAAAGATCTTGAAGTAACTTACATTGGGAGTGTAACCATACAATATCTCATAGGGTGTCTTCTTGGCATCTTTCTTCAATTGTACTTTGTTCAATGTGTAAACAACAGTACTGATAGCTTCCCTCCATAAGATTTGGGTGATGCCTTTCTCTATCATCAATGTCCTTGCACAATCAACAATGGATATGTTCCTTCTTTCAACAATTCCATTTTTCTATGGTGTTCTTAGTGCAGAGACTTGTCTTTTGATTCCATGCTCACTACAAAAGTTAGTGAGTTCATCTGAAATAAATTCCCCTCCTCTATTTGATCTTAAGCATTTTAATTCATCACCACTTTGTTTTTCTACCATTGCTTTGTACCATTTAAAAATCTTAAATGCTTCAAATTTATCTTTTAGAAACATCACTGTCATCATTCTACAGTAATCATCAACAAATAGAATAAAATATCTATCACCATAGTAACTCTTTTTCCTCATGGGTCCACATAAATTAGTATGGGATAATTCTAGGATGACATCAGATGTATGGGTTTTTCTTTTGAAACTAGACTTTGTCATCTTACCTTTTTGACAATTTTTGCACATGATATTATTTGGCTTAATCATTGTCGGTAAGCCTCTTACATTTCTCTTTCTACTTATCTTTATCATGTTGTCAACGTTTACATGACACAATCTTTTATGCCATATCTATATGTCTTCGTTTCTAGACATTAAGAAAGTGGTGTCAATATCATTCAGATAGAATAAGTTACCTTTTGTCTACTCATCGGTAATAATCAGACTTCCTGATTTTTTGAAGATCTTTGCCTTCTTATTTTCAAATGCTACTTTTTGACCTGAGTTATTCAACTGAGAAAAAATCAATAGATTATAATTCAATCCTTTCACCCAATAAGAATTTTCATATTTTATCAGGTTATTCAACATTATAGTTCCTTTACCTTCAACTAGACAAGGTGTGTCATTACCCATTCTTACTAAACCACCATTATAATATTCAAAAGTCTCAAACTTTTGTTTGTCACCGGTCATATGGTGAGTGTAGCCACTATCTATGATCTAGACATGATTTTTACTAACTTTAAATATGAGTGCAGTTTCTACATACCTTTCTTCATCATCATCTAAATCATCTTGTACTGCTACAAACACCATCTCGATGTCTTCATCAGATTCAGTGTCAGTATCTTCATCTTTTCATTTATCTAGGTAACTAGCCTTCTTTCCTTTTTCATTGTAGTCTCAGGTATCTCTTCTTTCTAATTTTTTATTGCTTCTGTAATCTCGGTTATCACCTCTGTCATACTTCTTTTCAAATGACCTGTCATTACTTCTATCATCTTTTCCTCTGTTAGGACATCTTGCAGCAAAGTGCTTAATTTTTTTACAGTTAAAACATACAAGTGGTAATTTAATTTTGTATTTACCTTTGTCTCTCTGCATTCTTCTTTCCATAAGTTCTTCAATTTCATCAAGATCTTCTTCTTCACTTTCACTATCACTATCTTTTCTCATAGTGTGTTTATGACTTGATTTACTAATTCTCAATGAATATTTGAATGCAAACTCTATGTTTGGTAAGACACTATTATCAAAGTTATTCATCTCAAATGAAATCAGTCTTCCAATCAAATTATCTAGAGTAACATTGCTATTTTCTATTGCTCTCATTTCTTGTATGGAAGATAATCTAATAGCATAAGTAGCTAGTAAGGTTCTTAGAATTTTACTTACCACTGTATCTTCATCTAGTACACCTCCAACTCCTCGGATAGAATTGACTAACTCTTTGATTGTTATGTTGTACTGTGTGATGTTTTCACCTTCTTTCATTTTGAGATCATAAAAATTTCCTCTAAGGTTTTCCTCCTTGGCTCTCTGAACATTTTTATCACCACCATGCACAAGCTTCAATTTGTCCTACATCTTCTTTGCAATTGTGCATGTTTTGACATCTTCAAATTCAGCATTGAAGACTGAGGAAGCAAGCTCTATCATCATGCAGTTGTGCTCATACTTCTCTCTCATTTGTTCAACTGTGGATGCTCCTATGGACAACACATATTTAGTATCTAAGTATTGAGTAACATCATTTCCAACACCTGATAAGTGAAGTCTTATCTTTCTTTTCCATGAAGCAAAGTTGTCTTTGTTCAACTTGGGCACATCTCGTCTATTCATCTTGTCATCTTTAGCTTAGGTCTTGAAACTTTCCTTCTAAGCACACAAGCTCTGATACCAATTGTTAGTAATAATTGAGTGGGGGAGGGGGGGTGAATCAGTGGCCTCAAAAATTAATCCTTAAATAAACCCTTCAAACTTAGTACCACAAAATTATACCTCTAGTTATCTTTAGTCATGTAAGATGAATGCCTTGAAATTATTATTTCAAATTACTACTTGTCAGAATGCTTTGTAAAACCTTCTTTTGTATGTTTACCGATAAGAAGTCTTTCTATTTAATGAAACACACTAAATAACCAGTGCATACCGATCAATCCAAATTTACTTAAGTGAAATGCAAACCAATAAAGTAATGACTCATAGACACATTAACAAATGGATTTTTAATGTGGAAACCCTATTAAGGGAAAAACCACTGAGATCGGTACCCCAAATTTTCACTGTTCTGAAGTGAGCTCGGTTAAGAGCCAACCCTATTAAAGGTTACAAACACATTGTTAGGTGTGACCTTATTAGAGGATTTAAATAGATAGTTTTTCACTTAGTATCTGGCATCTAATGCTACCATCCTTGATCAAACATTCACTTGGCCTATCAATAGGTATCAGGCATATCCAATTCTACTTTGTATGATCAAAATTTTTGATACTCCTTGGGATGTATCTCAATTAGAAAAGAATTTTAGGTCCTTCTCGGTTAAGAGACTTGATGCTTCAATGGTTAAAATGAAATAGTAAATTGATCTGTTCACATATACAACTTGAATTGCAGATTTTTAGATCTATTGTAAGTGCATTACCTTTCTGATTAGTGCAATCAACTCAATACCTTTTCTTGACACTATTCTACTCTGTGATGCTGTATCACTACTCTTCAGTGTCCGTATAATTTATCTCTTTCCTCAGCTTGATTGATCAGGTCTGTATGAAGACTTTCTTCTCCTTAAGAATCTCTTCAACATCTATTCTCTTGTCACTCCCTTTATTCATAATGAATAAGCTTGTCTCTTATATAGACATGATTTCACCATTTCTTGGCTTTCTTGATCTTGGCGTGATCCAAAATTCTTTCCAATTAGATTTAAAGAAAAAATCCACTTTTATCTCATAGAGATCTTCTTGCCAATTGGACAAAGAAGCTTTAAATCCTTTACTTATCTATGGCTTTATCTTGTCGATTAAAAAAATGATAATTATTAGTTAAGTCTATTTTTAGTTCTTGACAGCTAAGCATTTTTTCATTTCTAAACTCTCTATTCTGTCGATCAATACTTCAGTTAGTTATCAGTGATAACTGGCTATTCCATCGGTGTGACTTCAATTGTCTTCGGGATCTTCGTCCATTGGGAAACACTATAAGTCTTTTCATCGGGTTACATTGTGCTTTTCTCATCGAGAAACACTGTGACTTTGCTCAACGATAATGCTATGAATTTTCTCGTCGGGTAACACTGTGACTTTTCTCTCTTACTCTGTCCATCGGTGTGCACTCCGTTGGTGTATATAGTCACTTTATGAATACTTGAATTTTATGCATTACTGATAGCATAGCCTTTGATTCATAAATTTTTTGAAGTCTTTAGCAATATTTCCATGACCATATAGATTATATCAATTTGACATCAATGAAAATACAATACATTAACTGATTTGATGTCTTGCATTAACTTTCTTATGTCTCTGTGATCATCAACTTAACATCTTCAAACATTCAACCAGTTATAGTTCATCATAGTTTCATGATACAATTATGGTTTTTCATTTATGGTTATTGGGATTTAATGAATATGCGGTGGATTATATATGCTTAGGTGATTTATTAGGAAATTGCAATTGATTCAGTTATGACACAATGTTATTTCTATTGTGAAATGAAATTTAAATGCTTAAATGATGTTATAAATGCAAATATTAGGAGTTAAATTGAGTTTGTTGATGTTTCATAGAGGTTTTGAATAATGTATATTTAATTATGATGTATGTTATATTTCCTTGGACTACTAATATTTAGATTTAGCGTGTAGAGAATAAGACCATGGTATTAAAATCGGGGAACCAAACCTAGGTCTATGTGAAATTCAGTGAAAGCCAAGGTTGTGTCTAATGAGAGACAAGACCTCGTTGTATCGTGTTTAATTTTGTAAACGTAAATGTGTGCTTGATTTTTTTTATTTCAAAATTGTAAATTTTATATTTAATTCTCATGTGAAATGTGCCCCAGTGGATATTCCATGTGTTTAGTGATGTGTAAATGTGTGTGTGTGTGTGTATCACTTGACACTTGTGTTGTGTACATATGGCCATGAAATGTCCACTTGAGGATTTGGTTCCCACATACTTAGGTTAGTACCATAGTGAATCCCCATGAAATCCCTTGGTTAAGGATCTTGAGGTTTGGTCTTTTCAAGTGAATTTAGTGGGTATGCTTTAAGTTGAATTTTGGGAGGCTAGTAAGGTACCTAGGGGTGTGTTTGAGTCATTTTTAGGAAGCCCAATTGGTATACCAATGGGTAAGGGTAATTTTTTTCCATAAGACCACCTAGATATGTGTCTTATGCCCTTCTAAAATTTGGTTTTCCAATATGGACGAAAATCAACTTTTGAAAAGCTTAGTCTTGGTTAGACAACCTGTCCTTGTAGGTGCAAAGACTTTGATCACTTTTTGGGGTTACCTTTTTAGAATCCATTTTTGAAAATATTGTAAGTATCTTAGGGAAGAGAAACCAATGAGAAGATTACCCTTTCCCTAAGAGTTTCTAGAGGCCTTTTTAGTGGAGACTCTCTATGACTGAGAGTTTGAACACCCACTCTCTATCTTAGAGACATTGCTAGTTTTGAAGAATCTTGGAGAAGGAAAACTTAGGCAAAATGGATCTCTTCATTAAATTCAAACCTTAAGATTGGATCTAGGTTGGTGGCACCATCTCTTTGTGCTTTTTGCATTTTCTTGAGTTGAATTATTGGTAGAAGTATGTTTCTTGTGTACAAAATAATGGTTGCATGCATACTTTTCATGTTTTTTTTATATGTGTGGTAATGGAGGCTTTGGATTTGCTTTCCTTTCTTGTATTGTGATATTATTTGTGTTGTGTTGAATTAATTTGTAGATGGGAGTCTCAAGGTCCACTCACCCCTAGGAGGGAATACTAGTCTTGGAGGTGAAGGTATTAGGATAGCCCATGGGTGTAGAGTCTTTCCTTAGGGAGGAGATGGAGAAAACATGGAGTATGGGCTCCAAGAAGTCATTCCACTCTATTTTTGGGGCCATAAGGGAGTTGTTTTTGGCTTGATGCCTTTGGGGTCATAAGGTATTTTTTGTGCATTTGGGAAGGAGATGAGAAGATGATTTTTGATGCCTTGTGAAGGCTGCTATATTTTCTTGCTTATTGATGGCTCTCCCCATAGGGTACTTGGTCCACTTAACCCCATTCTAGGGTCAATATGTGACCCATTGTGATAGCCATGGTTGGGAGATTTTGTGTTCTATTTTTCTTAATCTTTTGTTGTTTGCATGAGTGTATCCTACCTTGGTTTGGTTCCCCAAGCTTGAGGATGGCCTCTTAGAGGCCTAGGCTGGGAGGTGAGCATCCCATGGTCTTTATTTTTGATCTTATTGCAGGTTCATGTTGCATCATGTACCCTTGAAATAAATGAAGAGAAAATTCTTGAAAGGGAAGAAGTTGCATATTCCTCTTTAAGAATTTGTGAAAGTCTTTTGGCAACCTCTCTTGTAAACATTCTTTGTTGAGAAAAGTAACACATTGTTGGTTTCCATGAAGTGAAGAAGAAGAATATGTTTCCTTGGTAAATTTTACTTGAAATTTTCTAAATTATTTGTAAGAGAAAATTAGGGAGAAAAGAAAATTAATATTGTATATGTCCCATTTTATCTATTTCATTTTAATAAAAGTTTAATAGATAGGGAAACTTCTCCTTCTCATCTCTATGAGCAAGTGTTCTTTGGAAAAGAAAAAAAAGTTTATAATGCATGTTTTATTTTGTGATTAAACTTGAATAGGAGGGGGGAAAACCCCAAGTGATTTTCCTTTTGTTCTTTTTTGATGTTTTTTTCTTAAGCTGCTACTGGTGGTCGGTCGTTAAGGACCTATTTTTTAACTATGTTGGTCGTAAGACTGTTAATTGGTTTTATGCTACTGTTAGGATTTCTTTAAAAATTTCTATTACTGGTGTTCACAAGCTAGTTACCAATTTCATTGTGAATTTGGGGTCTGTTAGTGATCATAGGTTGGTTACCAATTTTGTGGTGAAGTTGGGGCTTGTGGTCACAAGTTTTTGGTTTTTGATTCTAAAGAAGGGGATATGCTAAGGGTGTGTTGTTGATGGTTTAGTGCTAGTTTTCTGACACTTCTCATGCTGACTTTGTTTACTATTTTGGGTCAGCCCCCTTGTTCTGGCTAATTTTTAATCAAAAAATAGAATACAAAAGTAGATAGGCCTTACTATTTTAATAAAGAAAATCATTATCATAAGATTTGTTAGAATAATTGAGAGGGGGGGGTGTGAATCAGTGGCCTCAAAATAATTCCAATAATTCCAACCAAAACTTATACAAGAATATAATACCTTTAGTTATCTTTCACTCCTACAAGATGTATTCCTTTAGATATTCTTAACAAATATATACTGCTCGATGATTATACTATTTATCTTTTCTTAGCCTTTACCAAATAGCACTAAATAAACTTAATGTTTACTGACCAATCCTGTTTTAGTAAAGTGTAAAGAAAAACATCAAATTAATGAACCATATACACATTTGTTACATGGATTTTTAACATGGAAACACTATTAAGGGAAAAAAACACTTGGGACTAGTAACCCAAAATTTTCACTCTTCTGAAGTGAGCTCGGTGAAGAGACAACCTTGTTAAAGGTTACAAACACACTGTTAAGTGCAACCTTATGAGAGGATTCAAAACTAATAGTTTATCATCTAACCTAGCATTAACTATGTTGTCAACATGAAAACATTTTGATACTCTTGAGTATCTCAATACAATAAGGATGGTTAAATCCCACTCGGTTAAGAGATTTTCTAAATCAATGGTTAAACTAAAATAGTAAATGATATGTTCAATAATACAAATTTAACTTGCAATTTTTTAGATCTATTGTTAGTCCATAAAACCTCTATGATCAATGTTATCTTCAATTTATTTTCTCCCCTTATTTCTTCTTTCTTCTTGGTGAATGCTCTTACATTTGTTGTTAGGTGTCTGCAAAATTTCTTTGGCTCTGTTCCTTAGCCTGTATGACTAGATCTGCATGAAGACTTCTATCTTCACCATAATTATATTAAAAATTCCTCTCTTTCATAATGAATTACTTGTCTCTTTATATAGAAATCAATCAGTTAAAGTAATCAATCAGTTAACTCTAAATATAGCTCCTGCCAGCTAAGTGTTTTGTTGTTTTCTAACTCCAGTTGATTTCGGTCATCAACTCTTAGTTTTCTCGGTCATTGAATCCATTTTTCCTTGGGCATAAAATTAAATTCTACTCAAGGAAAACAACAGTTATGCTTTGTGTTGCGGTGCTTGGTATACACTATGACTACTCAGGGTTCTCTGTCTGTCGGTGTTTACTATCACTCGGTGTACACTGGATTTTTATGTTTACTGATAAAATCATTTTTTTTTTTGGTTTCTTGAAGTCTATGAAAATATGTATATGACCAATCAGATTATATCAAGTTGACATCAATTAAAATACAACACATTAACTAATTTAATGTCTTGCATTTACTTTCTGTAGCTACGTGATCATCAACTTATCATCTTCAAACATTAAATCAATTATACTTCATCAATATATCCCTTTGGTATTGATGGAAACATACTATCAACACAATATCAAATATGCAATAACATACCAAACTTATTATTCTTTAACCAATTCAAATATCTGACTCTCGATAAGCTCTTCTAGCTTGGATTTGATTCTTGCAGAGTGCTTTTCCTTTCTTCATTCCCTTCACTAGATAGGTGTAGCAATTCTGTCTTTTACTTCTATCTCTCCCTTTATTGTAGAATCTCTTCTCCCTTTTCTGGATAGATATGCAGTGTTAACTTTTCTCCAATTCGCTCCCTTAGATAGATGGTTGTTTCTATGAAGCTTTCTTGGATCTTTCTCTTCATCATCATTGGATCTTTCTCTCCCTTTGTAGAAACTTATTTTTCTGATCTTTTCTCTCCCTTTGAATGATGTTCTTCTTCTTGATGGATATTTCATTTAATATCTCTCCCTTTGTATGATCATAATATGATATTTCATTATTGGATATCTCTCTCCCTTTGACAACAATGCCAAACATAAATATATCATGAATATCTCTTTCCATCAGAAATACAACTCTGTAGTAGCCAACAATTCCTCTGGTGTGTAGTTCAGATAAGTACCTTTTTGTGTTGATATGTCATTTTAGTCCATATCTTTTCTTGCATCAACATGATTGATCTTCTAATAATGTGTAGGCTGATGCAACCTTCTAGTAAGCTTAGTGACCAGTAGACAAGGGTCGAACCCCTAGTCTCTTCCTCAGGTACTCAAATGTATCTTTTGGAAATGGCTTTGTGAATATGTTTGCTAATTATTCTTTGGATTGTACATATTCTAGTATCACCTCTTTCTCTTGTACTTGTTCCCTCAAGTAATGATACTTTATAACTATGTGCTTTGTCTTAGCATGCATTACAGGGTTCTTGGAAATGTTGATAGCACTTGTATTATCACAAAAGATAATCACTAGGTCAAGAATTTCCATGTTCATGCCTTTCAACAATTGCTTGATCCGTGCAATGTTAGAGAAATTTGTAACATCAACCACATATTTTTCTTCTATAGTTGATTGTGATATGCATCCTTGCTTTTTACTTATCCATGTGACAACTCTGTCACCCATAAAGAATGATCCTCTTGTTGTGCTCTTTCTATCATCTATGTTTCCATCCCAATCAACATCTTTATAAACTTGTAGCTCAAATTTGCCTTCTTTATTATACCACATACCATAGTCTTCGATATTCTTTAGATATCTTAGAATTATTGTAACAACATTCATGTGTGATTCCTTGGGATTAGCAGAGAATCTTGAAACTATATCAACTACATGTGCTATATCTAGTCTAGTGTGTACAACATACATTATTTTTCCAATCATAGATCTATATAAGGTCTGATTTACCTCGGTTGTCTTTTCTTCCTTTGTCAATTTTCATCCGGTTTCCATAGGTGTTCCAACTGGTTTGGAGTCCTCCATTTTGAATATCTTCAGAACTTCTTTGATGTATTTGGATTGTGTGATGTACATGCATGCATCCTGTTGTAGAATCTGTAGACCAAGAAAAAATTTGATCTCTCCAAACATTGACATATAAAATTCTTTTCTCATTTCATCAAAAAAAGACTTGCATAACATATCATTACCTCCAAATATGAAATCATCAACAAATATCTCAGTAATCAAAATCTCCTTTCAAATATAGATTACTTTTATCACTTGTTCTTATAAATCCAATACTAATGAGATAAGAGTGAAGTCTTTCATACCATGCTCTCGGTGCTTGTTTCAATCCATACAAGGCTTTGTGTAGTCTACAAACCATGTTACTCTTTTTAGGATTAACAAACCCTTCAGTTTTTTCAATGTATACCTCCTCTTCTAGTATTCCATTTAGAAAGGAAGATTTGACATCCATTTGGTATACTTTGAATCCGTTAAAAGCATCATAAGAAAGTAGAATTCTTACTCCATCTAGTATAGAAATGGGTGAAAAGGTTTCTCCATAGTCAATACCTTTTTCTTGTTCATACCCTTTGCATACTAGCCTTGCTTTGTTCCTTGTGACTTCTCCATTCTCATTCAGTTTGTTTCTAAATATCCATTTGGTACCAATGAAATTTTTGTCATTTGGTCTAGGTACTAATGTCCATGGTTTTTTTTTCTCAATCTGTTCAATCTCTTCATTCATTTCACTAACCCATTTTTGGTTCTCAAGTGTAGTATTAACAGATTTAGGCTCAAAATCACAAATCAAACATCTAGTTTTCAGTGACTTACTTCTTATTCTCATTCTAGATTTTTTGTCTCCAACGATCTAGTCTTGTGGATGGTGTCTTCTGACATAATTAGAAAGTATAGGTTCAAATCTTTGTTCATCATTTTGATCATCATCTTGACCTTCATTTTGATCTTCATCGCTCAGTTCATCATTGTGAACAATTTCTTGATTTTCAGTGTGTGCAGCCTGTTGCTCGGTTGCATTATTCTGTTGCTCAATAGCGTTAAGCTGTTGCTCAGGGAGAGTGTCAGCTTCTTCAATGTAGAAAAATCTGTTGTAATCTTGTGGTTCCTTTCTACTTTCCTCATCATTTTTCTCAGCAAATTTATCCACTTTAACATTTGCACTTTCAATGATTTGTTAGAAGATTTGCTAAGACATTTATAATCTTTTCTTTTGGTAGAATATCCTATAAATATTCTTTCATCACTTTTAGATTCAATCTTTCCATTTCTATCATCTTTCAATATATAATATTGACTTCCAAAATTTTTGAAGTAACTCATATTTGGTGTGTATCCATACCATAGTTCATAAGGTGTCTTATTGGTTTCTTTCTTCTATTGAACTCGGTTCAGTGTATAGACAACAATACTTACAAATTCTCTCTAGAATGTTTGTGTGATGCCTTTTTCAATCATTAGTGTTATGGCACAATCAACAATTGATCTATTTCTCCTTTCAACAATCCCATTTTATTGTAGTGTTCTTGGTGTAGAAACCTGTCTTGTAATTCCATGCTCATTACAAAAGTTAGTGAATTCATCAAAAGTAAATTCTCCTCCTCTATCTAGTCTTAACAATTTCAGTTCTTTTCCACTTTGTTTTTCAACTATACCTTTATACCATTTGAACATCTTAAATGCTTCAAATTTTTCTTTTAAGAACATGACAATCATCATCCTAGAATAATCATCAATAAATAGAATGAAGTATCTGTCACCATAATAGGTCTTTGTTCTCATTGGTCCACATAAGTCAGTATGGAATAACTCTAGGATAGCATTAGATGTGTAGGTTTTTCTCTTGAAACTTGAATTTGTCATTTTTCCTTTTTGACAATTCTTACACATGACATGGTCAGGTTTTGACATACTTGGTAAGCCTCTTACTTTTCTTTTCTTTCTTATCCTAACCATGTTGTCAAAATTCACATGACATAACCTTTTATGCCACAACCAAATGTATTCATTTTAAGCCAATAAAAAAGTGGTCTTAATATCATCAAGATAAAATAGGTTACCTTTTGTTTGTTCACCAGTACCAATCAACCTTCCTGTTTCATTATAGATCTTTTCCTTTTTGTTCTCAAATGAAACTCTGTGTCCTATGTTATTCAGCTATGAAACACTCAATAGATTATAGTTAAGTCCTTTCACCCAATATGCATTTTCACATCCGATCATATTATTCAACATGATGGTTCCTTTTCCTTCAACTAGACAAGGTGAGTCATTACCCATCCTAACTGATCCACCATTATAATATTCAAAAGTTTCAAAATTTTCCTTATCTCCAGTCATGTGGTGAGTACAACCACTATCAATAATCCAGACATCATTTTTTCTAACTTTAGATATGAGGGTAGTTTCAACATACCTTTCTTCTTCATTTGAATAATCCTTTATAGAAAAAAATACTACCTCAACATCTTCATCAGACTCGGTGTCAGTATTTTCAGCTTTGTTCTCAACCAAGTAACGAGCCTTCTTTCCTTTGTCCTTGTAGTCTTAGTTATCTATTTTTTCAGAGTGTCAGTTTATTCTATAGTCTCGGTCATCACTTCTGACAAACTTCTTTTCATAAGATCTGTCATTGTTTCTTTAATATTTTCTCTTGTTAGGGCATCTAGCAGCAAAGTGTCCAATTTATTTGCAATTAAAACAAACCAATGCTAATTTACCTTTGTATCTACCTTTTCCTCTTTTCAATCTTGTATCCATTAGTGCTTCAATTTCATCAAGTTCTTGTTCATCACTATCACTTTCACTATCATTTCTCATAGTGTGTTTATGACTAGATTTTCTTATTTTCTGAGAAGATTGGAATGTAGACTCAATAGTTGGTAAGACAATGTTTTCATAGTTATTCATCTCAAATAAAATAAGTCTACCAATAAAACTATCTAGAGTAACATTGTTATTTGCTACTACTCTCATTTCTTGAATTACAGATACTCTAATAGCATAAACAGGCTGTAAGGTTTTCATAATTTTACTTGCCACTGTTTCTTCTTCAAGTACACCTCCTACTCCTCAGATAGCATTATCAACTTCTTTGATTCTTCTACTATACTGATTGATGTTCTCTCCTTCTTTCATTCTTAGGTTATCAAACTTTCCTCTTAGGCTTTCAGCCTTAGCTCTCAGCACATTTGTATCTCCTCCATGTACTAGCTTGAGTTTGTCCCACATTTTCTTTGCAATGGTGCATGATTTGACATATTCAAATTCAACATCAGATAGTGAAGAAGCAAGTTCTATCATCATATAATTGTGTTCATGTTTGTCTCTCAATTGATCAACAGTTAGAGGTCCTTTCGGTGCAACATATTCAACATCCAAGTATTGTATAACATCATTTCCAATACTTGATAGGTGGAGTCTTATCCTTATTTTCCATGATGTAAAGTT
Source organism: Thuja plicata (assembly GCA_018584345.1). Taxonomy (NCBI): domain Eukaryota; kingdom Viridiplantae; phylum Streptophyta; class Pinopsida; order Cupressales; family Cupressaceae; genus Thuja; species Thuja plicata. The sequence goes on from MU226255.1 coordinate 4,127,630, forward strand.
GTCTTTGTTCAACTTAGGCACATCCCTTTTACTCATCTTGTGATCTTTATCTTGATTCTTTAAACTCTCTTCCAAGCACACTATCTTAGATACCAATTGTTAGAATAACTGGGGGGAGGGGGTGAATCAGTGACCTCAAAATAATTTCAATAATTCCAACCAAAAATTATATGAGAAATATAAAACCTTCACTTATCTTTTAGTCCTACAAAGATGTATGCCTTTAGATATTGTTAACAAATATATACTGCTCAGTGATTATAATTTTTATCTTTTCTTAGCCTTTACCGAATAGCTATAAATAAATTTAGTGTTTATCGACTGATCCTGATTTAGTAATGTGTAAAGAAAAAAATCAAATTAATGAACCATATACAAATTTGACACATCAATTTTTAATGTGGAAACCCTGTTAAGGGAAAAACCCACTTGGGACTGGTAACCCAAAATTTTCACTCTTCTAAAGTGAGCTCGGTGATGAGCCAACCCTGTTAAAGGTTACAAACACACTGTTAAGTGTGACCTTGTTAGAGGATTCAAAACTAATAGTTTATCATTTGACCTAGCATTCACTATGCTGTCAACATGAAAACCTTTTGATACTCTTGAGTATCTCAATACAATAAGGATGATTAAATCCCACTCGGTTAAGATGTTTTCTGAATTAGTGGTTAAACTGAAATAGTAAATGATTTGTTCAATAATGCAACTTTAAATTTCAGATTTTTAGATCTATTGTTAGTCCATAATACCTCTTTGATCAATGTTCTCTTTAATTCATTTGATCCCCTTCTTTCTTCTTTCTGCTCGGTGAACGCTCTTGCTTCTGTTGCTCGGTGTTTGCAAAATTTATTTGGCTCTGTTCCTCAGCTTGTATGATCAGATCTGCATGAATATTTCTATCTTCACCATAATTATACTCAACATTCCTATCTTTCATAATGAATTACTTTTCTCTTTATATATACATGATTTCACCGTTCATTCTCCTTGTTTTTCTTGTTCTTGACGTAGATTTTTTCTTGATCCGCAAATCTCGCCATGCATTTCTTTAATATTTAAAGCTTTGATTTAGTTTTATTCTGTAGATTTCTCCTTGACAACTATGAATAAAAATAGCTTTAAATCTTCTTCTTATCCTTAGTTCAACTGGTCGATGGAAGGAAATAAAGAAATCAATCAGTTAACTCTAAATATAACTCCTGCCAGCTAAGTGTTTTGTCATTTTCTAACTCCATTTGATTTCGGTCATGAACTCTTAGTTTTCTTGGTCATTGACTCCACTTGTCCTCAGGAATCAACTTCAATTCTTCTCGGTGACTACTTCAGTTATTCTCAGTGTTGCGGTGCTTGGTATACAATGTGACTGCTCAGGGTTCTCCATCCATTGATGTGCACTGTCCGTCGGTGTTTACTCTCACTAGGTGTACACTGGATTTTTTATGTTTATCGATAACATAAACTTTATTTCTTTGGTTTCTTGAAGAGAATATGTATATGACCAATCAGATTATATCAAGTTGACATCAATGGCAATGCAATACATTAATTGATTTAATGTCTTACATTTACTTTCTGCAGCTCGGTGATCATCAACTTATCATCTTGAAACATTCAATCAATTATAGTTCATCAACTTTTTCATATATCTATTGATGCCAAAGAATCTTTTACCAACATAAATGTATATGCATAATTTATTTTCTTAATATTATGTTTTGACTATTAGATATGTAATACCCACCTCTTGGTATGCTTTTCAGTTTTGGTTGCCGAACTCTTTTAGGCTTTTTCATGTATGTGTGGTTTATTTCAGATGGTTTAGAGGATATTTATGTATCACATTTCAGTATGTTATTGATTCATTGCTTAGAGTGTTATATCTCCTATTTGCATATGATTTATGGTTATTTCATGATGTTGATGTATATGTTAGGATGTCATTTCGATTATGGTTTTCTGAAAATACTGACCCTAGATTTATATGCACATGGATCATTTATATGTTTTGCATTACTATTAGATGTGCTTGATATGGTATGGGACAGAGTCGTAGTTACTTTCTTCGGTGAGATCCACACGATAAACTAGTCTCAACCATTGTTTTCTATATTATATGCATGTATGCTCGTCTTTGTGATGACAGGTTTGTAGGTACCGGGCTACGTTTTCCCTGAATTGGAAGGAGTGAGCGTGCCCTATCACAATATCTCAATGGTAAGAGAGGGGAGATAGTATTCAGGTCCAAATCCATACCCTAAACCTTTATCTTGTCCTATTGATGGACAAAGAATCTGATTGACTACCCTAGTGTTTGAATCCGTCAAGTGACATGGATTCATGATCCTGTTTGTGTGTTTGTGGTTCTGTTTCAGTTGATTGTCTATTTCAGTTGATTATCTATTTAGATGAGTTTCAGGTGATTTGATAATGCTTTTAGCTTGATTTATTTAATGAATTTTCATGATAAATATTAATGTTAATTATTGCACCTATAATAGGGTTAAAACATTGATATATAAAATATATGGCTATTTAATAATTAAATGCCTATATTTAATTAATTGATTTAATTATTAAATCTTGATTAAAATAATTGAGATTTAATAAATATTAAATTCAATTAATTGTAATTAATTGTGCATAGTTGAATTATTATATATCATCTTAAGTTGCATGGTTAATTGATTTGTTTAATTGAAATAATATCTCATGCATTTTCAATTTAACACTTTGCTTTGAGATTATAAAGTTGAGTTTCTGTTGCATGCTTTAAGTGAAATTGAAAACCTAATTGCTTGGATTATCTATATCTTTGGATTGAAAGCCTTTTTTGAGGGGTTTTTTCAATTAGGGAGAAGGAGAAATCAGGTGATTGGTGTTTTGAGAGAGAGCTTGCTTGGATTGTGAATTTGTGCTTCTCATCTGTCATTGAGGTAGGATCTTCATCTTTTGAATCCTAGCTTTCAGATCCCCGTCTTCCATGCATCTGAAAGCTAGGACCCTTTGTGTGATCTTCCTTGTTTGAGGTAAGTAGCGATTTCATTGATTTAGAATGGAAAAATGTGATCTTGATTCAATTTTGTTCTTCCTTTCAATTTGCATGTCAGATTTGTGCTTGTGGGCATAAAGGATTTCATTTTGGGTGTTAAATTTAAAAAGGGCATTAGGGTTTTAATTGATATGTATGAGTTTTCAATTTTGGGCCTTAGGGTTTCAAATCTGTAGGAAGAAGACTTTTTTTTTTGAGGGAAAAAAATTTATATGTTGTTAAAATTACTTGAGATCCTCATATTTGTAGCTCCTTGCCATAGAAATATGAATTTCGTACCCTTACCTTGTCCTTGCCCAAACCCCTGATCAACCTGAAAGAAAATGAGAAAAATGGGTTAAAATTGCATGCTTGGTAACAAGAAAACCTTTCTTGAAATAAACAAATAATTATATTTAAAAATTAAGTTTTTATTATTTTTATCATCTTGCATGTGGGAGAGAAAAAAAAAATATCCCTCCTATTTTATTTATAATTTTATTGAAATAAAATTGCCAATATTGTTGAAAATATGGCTTATAAGGTTTAATTTTTGAAAGAAAAGAAAATTGAGTTATTAATTATTGTTGGAAAATTAATTAAAAAAAAAAATATGCTTGCTGGTTTTTTTTTTATAAAAAATACAGAGTTATTTTTATTTACACCAGTAAAAAAACAATAATAATTAAAAAAGAAATTAAAAAAAACAAAAACAAACAATAAACAATAAACTAAGAGTTTATTGTTTTAGAAAGATTCTTTAAAAAAAATTGTTAAATTAAAAATTTAAAAGTTAAAGCGCTTGGGTGGGTGGCGGGGGCCACCGCACCTCTCACATTTACCTCATGCACGGAGTACCGAGGGAGTTGGTAATGTTTTTTTTTTAATTTTAATTTTAATATAGTTTAAAGTTAGTGTAATTTTTAATTGGTTATTTTATTATTTATTTTTTTAAAAAAAAGTTAAATTTAGTTTTTATGTTATTTAATTTAATTTTTTTTTGTGTTAGTTAAATTTTAATTAATTTAAAACATTTTAATATATGATTTAAATTTAGGTTGTAATTTAGTTTTAATTAATGTATCTTTAGAATTCTTTTATTACTATTTAGTAATATTTTTAATAGTTATTAAAAAAGAGAGTTATAAATTAGTAATTTTGCTTATTAATAAAATAGTTATTTATGATGCTTTTCAAATAAATGTATATATGTGTAGGTTGACTACACCTTATTGGATATTTATTCTAAATGGGTGGGTTTAAACATATGGTGAAAATTAGATAATGATAGTATTATTATTATTGGATGATTGATGTTAATGTTTATTATTAGTGTTTTATCTATATTTTTTTTCTATCATATTGTAATAATAGTATGAATGTTAGTAATTATTTGTTAGGTTAATTTATGTATGACAAACCTCATAAATTAACCTATATGAGAGCTTTATTTGCATCTTAAAGATTTAATTATAATCCATTAGTAATTTTATAGGATAAATGAATTTGCATAACAGGGGTTATAAATTTGATTATCGCCATGTTATCGATGCATTTTGATTTACTCTTCTGGATATGTATTTAACCATGTCATGATGTACTATTTTGGACTCATGTGTATAGTTCTTTATGTTATAAACCTTATCATATTTAGAGTCTGTTAGGGTTTTGGGGCTTGATTCGGCAATGGTGTCGTGCATGGGTTTCCAGTGCATGTGTCTTATTATGTTATGTTGGTTCATTTCATTTCTGAACCTAGTGTCTTCTAAACTTAGGGTATGTGATCCTAGAGAATGTCTCATATGGTTAGGGAGAACCAGTAGTTCCTATATGGGTAGGAACCAGTATATGAGTTTCTTGAGATTGTATTTGACCTTGAGCTTAGGGGATGGTTAGTTAGGTGCATCTTAGGGGAGTGGCTTACAATAAGATTTCAGGGCCCAAAGAGGCTAGTCCACGGTGACCTATTGTAAGTTGAATAATAAGTGATAAATTGATAATAAAACTTGGAGATTACATTAAATAAAAGATTAGTTAGCATGTTGAGCATCTGGGGTCTAGAGTGACCAGTCCAGGGTAAACTCAACTAGATGATGCTTGAGGGTCTGGGATCTATAGAGACCAGTCCCGGCTAACTCAAGTATATAACCATGTGATGACACTCCCATAGCATGTAGCCTAAGTCTCCTCCATAGGTCTTGTTGTACCTTCTATGGTTGTGTCTTTGACATTTGGCTTTTGGATTCAGTATTTGGTTTATGATAGTGTTTTGGATAGCCTATGTATGTTCCTTTATAATTGGATGGTGTACCTTTATTTTAATCTTGGATTTATAGCTGTCTTGATCTTTTCATCCTTATGCTTTTGCTTTAGTCTTTCTCGTTGTGATCAGAAAGCTTCTAGGATCTTCCTATGTGTTTCTTGATGATGGCTTGTATACCTTTGATTGTCTTCATGTTGTATACTCATGTGAGTGGGCCTGTTATTATCTCCTTAGCATGGTGGGAGTGGACCTTTGGTTCCACACGGTCGGGTGGTAGTGATTCTTATTACCATTGAGATCTGACGGTTCTTCTTCTTGCTTGGATGATCCTTGTTGTAGTTATATCTTCTGATTCTTTTGGAGACTTGTACAGTTTCATGAGTTGTATATTTGTAACCATATGTGTTTATTGGTTGACATCCTTTGGAGGATGTATTGTATTGTATTCTTCATGTTTATTTAGGAGGTTTTGATCTTATCATATCAGTCAGTTGTGATCTTGTATTAGAGTGATTACTACATACCCTGCGACATGTGCAGAGGATGTGAGTTATGATATGTATATTATTGGATTCATTTGATGTATCCTTTGTGTTAGTTCTTTATAGCTGTTATTCATATATTATCTTGCTTAAGTGATTCTACGTCAAGGAACCCTCGAGGATTGGTATCTATGTTTGAGTTACTCTTATGCGTATGTCGTGTATCTTATTGCATTGCTTCCGCATTATTATCATTATTGTTTGTAAACATTTAAAAAAAAAATTATCCTGTTAACTCAGTGTCAAGTTTAGGTTAGTTCTCCTGGGTTCCCTAGCGGGGCATTACAAGATATTTCCAAAAGAAAACTAGTATATGTATTTAAGTTTTAACATTCTATTTTTTTTTAAAGATTCTTACTTCTATAATAGTTGTGCAAATGAAATATATATATATATATATATATATATATATATATATAGTGTAAACTGATGATTAAAAAAAATACTATTTTAGAAATTTATAAAAAAAAGTAACCTAGAGATTTAAAATTTATATAAAAAAAAAAAAGACAGGGTAGTTTTTGGGCAGTGGCAGGGGAGCCATACCCCACCACCACCACCACCACCAACCCTTAAAAGGAAGGCAGTTGGGGAGGGGTCTTCCCCCCATGGCGCAACGATCGCGGCTCACCACGGTTGTGGTCTGTGGTGGGGCGCAATGACCATGGCTCGCCACGGCGGCCGAGCCTGCCCCTCCTAATCCTAGTGCCACTTAAGATAAAAAAAAATGCAACCCTAGGCTGCATAGTATATAATAAAAATAAATTGCAGCCCTATGGGTGTTTAGAATTTTTTTTATTAGACCTGCAACTTAAAATGTAGGTTGCGAAAACACAGTAAATATATATATTGTTGTATATAAATACATATACGTAGATGTATATATATTTATATATAAAGATATATATGTATAAAAACCCTTAGGATCCTTCATCATTTCTTCAATCTTCATACTTGCAACTAAAACCAAAGAAGAGGAAAAAAAAGAGTAGAGTAGAACTTGGGATTGAGAGGAAAAATTTGGGGGAGAAAGATTGTCTTTTGGGTGTTGAAAAGCCACCCTAACCCTAATTTCAAATTAAGGTTAGGACAAGAAAGAAGATTTTTCTTTTCAAATCTTATTCTTTTCCCCCTCTTTTTATTTTAGGAGCTACTAAAATACTGATTGATTTATCCCTTTTAGTAGGAATTTTAATTATTTCTGTTAATTGTAACATTGCTTCTTGGATAATTGGATTTATAATGAATTTTAGTTTAGGATTAAAATAATATTTAATGATATTTTTGAAATTGGTTAGAGTGGGGACTTTTGTTTCCCATGTAGACTTGGTCTTTTAATGAGACTTAGGAGTGAATAATTTTAATGTATTAATGAGTAATTGTTAATGGGTAGCTTGGATTATTAATTTAATTAAATGTTTCAATTTTTTAACTTATGGTATGTGGAGCCTTTGAGTAATCAGGCTAATGAATTTAATAAATAAGGCACAATCAACGTAATTTAAAGATTAAACTATTATCTAATTTGAAAATAAAAAGGATAATGGATAGGAACTTATAGAGTAAAAATTAAATTTAGTCATTTAATATTAAAATTGGAAATGTTTTAGAAGAACATTCTTACCATGAGTTGAATAAATAAGTGATGGATTACCCAGTGGATGAATATTAAATTAATAGAATCAAACAGATTAACTTAGTGACCTTTTGGTAAAGTAACAAAAAATTAAAGCTATTAAGCGAAGGGTTTTAAATTAAACCTATTCTTTTATTATAACTTCTATACTTAAAATTTGGAAGGTTCATTGAGGTGTAAGATAATTAATGCATTCTATTATTTAGAAAATTAGAATATGGTATTTTATAGTTGTACCATCTAATTTAATTTACCATTGGGTTTAATGTATTATTAATATCAGAATTTTAAATTAGTGGATTAAATCAACAAATTTGGACCTTATTATATTGCTTGAAATGAGGATTTTTATCAAGGATGCAACATGAGTCAGGTATTAAATAGAGTCTTTTAATTTAATTGTTGGATGTATAAACAACTGCAAATAGAATGATAGTCAGGTATGTGATAGTTCATTGTTTGTCTGATTGATGGTTGATAAGATCTATACTTGGATTGGAGTTATTGGGGACCTAAATCATATTATTAAATAGAAAAATACCTTGTAAAGACTGGTTAAGAGTTTTTCTTTCATATCTTGCAATTGATGTTGAATAGTCACTAGTTGCAAATAGAAATTGTTTGTCAAGTCTTGATTGTGATTAGAACAGGGATTGGGTGCTGAAAATATAGTGATGGATTGAATGGAATTTGGGATATAAACTAGAAGATCTATTTGGAATTTTCTTATGATCAGGAAATACTTGGAATGATTGACATAATTGTCAATGTAATCAACATTGCTAACAAGCATTGATGTGAGAAACAATAAGAACTCAATTGTTAGTGAGAGGAAGTTCCTTGAATGGTTTAGATATGTCATTCTTAACATTTATGAAAATAGTTTCCCTGATTGTGTGATTAGAATTCAAGCAATATAAGGTAATGTTCATTGATGGATAATTGGATTTTAATAAGACTATTGATAAGTCTCCTTGTTAAATATGGTTATAGTATTGAGTTCATTGACACTGTGAAAGCATTATTCTGAATTGTTAGGATGAATCAACTAATTGATTGGATGATTGTAAAGCCTTGACATGGATAGTGATTTGAATCATAGAAATATTGAAGACCCTATTAAGGATTGGTTGATGGTTATATTGGTGAAAGAGATTACTTGAAAATTCATATCTTGGGGTTACTAAGCCTTACCTATAAACAACCTCTACTAATCAATATTCCAAAATCATTGGAATTTTACATTCCTTCACAAAAATGATTATTAAAAGCACTCATTATCTTGCTAGTACTTTGTTTGATAGGGGGTCAACACTAATTGATCTTACAAGAACACATTTCATTTCCAACCAAACTAAATACTCAACTCAACTTCACCAAACTCAAAATGGTCTCACAATTGTTTCAAATAAGGGAAATTCCATGACTATCATTGCCACAGTCCCGAACACTTGACAATAATTATTTGATCAGGGTATAGATTGTTGGAAATTGATCATTTTTGTATGTTATGAATCACTTTTTGGTTTTCATTTCTAGCAACACATCTGGCATATTGATCGATTGAATAAAAGGTAAGTTTTGATGATTCAGTTCTAGAATTGACTAAGTACAAAAGCAAAAATACAAAGTTATTTTGGGTATAAAAGATCTAGATAGATGAGTTATGACAAGCGAGATTAGAGGAAGATACTATGCTATATGTATGACCTACATCTAAAATTGATTTGATTTTGGTAAATATTATATAGAGTTAGAGACATTTGAAGATATGCGACAACAAAAAAACAAGAAAATAGATCTGTTGAACTGTAGCGATGATTTGGGGAGTATGACGTGGACTCCTGGCAAGATAAGTTGGATTATGATTATGGATAATATATATTTTAGTTATGTAAGAGCATTGAATATGTATTTACTCTTTACATTATTAATTATATTTTGTATTGAGAGCCGACTATGTAATATTGGTTAAGTGAGCTGACTTGGTAATAAGAAAGATATATATATATATATATATATGAATAATTTTTGTAAAGTGAAGATATGAGAGAGATATGGAATATTGATGTGTGAAAGGCAGAGCATAGAATAACATAGATCAATAGAGAACTATGAATGGAACTATCCAAGCATTGAAGATGCTCGTTTTTGTTCATTATTAAAGAACACTTTGTAACATAAGTTTTGTTGTAAGAGCTATAATCTTAGTTGGCCCCTAATAGGGTGTTTCATACCTTTAACAGGGCTATATTCCTCTAACAAGGAATCGTACTATGTAATATTTATCTCCTAACATGGCTAAGTCTCCTAACAGGGACATTATAATTTAGTGTATGCTTGTGGGTACTATCCCCACTGAGGTTTTCCCTTGGCCAGGGTTTCCTCAACAAAAAATAATGGTGTTATGAGTTATGTGTTTTTTGTTTATGCTCTTTTCATTTCAACAAGTTTATGGTTTATGTGGAATTGGTTTAAAGTTTATTTTAAGTGCTGTAATAATGATTCACCCCCTCTCAATATTACTTAATCCTAACAATTGGTATCAGAGCTTTTGGCCCTTTGAGAGAAAGATTAACAAATTAAGGGAGATCGGAATGGATTCAAATAATTTGGAAGAGAAATTTGAAGCTGCACTTGAAGACCTTGATAAAGAAAAATCAGAAACTGGTGACTTGAGATTCAAACTAAGGAGAGCTGATGGATTCATCAAGAATCTTAAGGACCAACTTGAAATTTCTAGAAATCAGAGACAAGATCTTATGGTTCAGATAAAAGAAGATTCAGACAATGATAATTTTGATCAGATAAATAAACTTGAACAAGAGAATGATGCCTTGAAGCTTGAAAATGAAATAATGGCTAAAGATATTCAATAAGAAAAAGATGCTAAAAACAAGATTGAAGATACTTTCAAAAATGCAAATGTTCTGATGTAACAAATGAAGAATGAGGCTGACCATTACAAGCACAAGTATCTAGAAATGGAGAAATACAATTAGATCATAAAGGGTGAACTTGTTGAGACAAAGAAATACATTTAGAAACATCACGTGAGTAGTGACTTGATCGATGAGCAAAGAGATAGACAAAAAACTAAAGGAGATATAACTGGTATTGGATTCACTGAAGCTGAATGTTCAAAAAATCAAGAAGAGAAACCAAATGTGAAGATTGATGCAGAAAAACTTACTCTTGAAGAACCTAAAGAACATATCAGACCTTTCAGAGGTAGATGTTTTGGTTGTAACAAATTTGGACACATGAAAAGAGATTGCAGAGGTAATGCCCCTTTCAAAACTTTTTTTGGTTATTGTTTTAACTGTAATTCATATGGGCACAAGAAGACAAAATGCAGTAATCAGACTAGATATAGACAAGAGAATAGAGGAGAACCTACAGTGAAACCTACATGTTACAAATTTAATAACATTGGACACATTGCAAAGTATTGTAAGCTACAAGTAAATCAGGACAACATACCTCCTATATGTTACAAATGCAACAATCCACATCATATAGCGAAGTTTTGAAGGTATAATGGAGTTAATAACATAAGAGTACCACCTCCTTTGAATACAAAGAAGAATGACAATGATACTGGTAAAAGTCTTACAAAACTCAAGAATGATTTTGACAGTTGTTTCAAGAAAGAAGAAGATAAAAATAATGGTAAGATATGGAAAATCAAAGAGACAAGTGAGATATTGGTTTAGGGAGAGACAATAGATGCTACTGGATATTCTCTTGATGAAAAAAAAAGAAGAATCGAACTAGTTGGTCAAGCATGGCCTTAGGGGGAGAATTAGACAAGAACAACAAAAAATATCCAGCCCCTGATTATGTGGATTGAGCTCTAGAAAGCTTAGGTATGATACTGGATGACATCATGGAATGTATATCTAAGAGTGCAACATCGGATGATGCATATATTATGATCGTGAGATTTATGACTGACTGGACAACATTGGGTAATGTGAGTTTTTAACACTTAACGATGTATAAAGAACTTGATGGTTATCTATTTACTTACCATTTGATGATAAATGACCTAAGAAGATCGTATAGCAAAGAGATTTAGACTATCCAACATTTACTTTGTGTGATCGATCGAAGTGAATACTCAGAATTCAGCGTGTAAAAGGTATTTACATCATTTACATCGACAAAAGTTGTGGATGCACATTTTATATATGATGTTTTGGATAGACCTAGATAAAATTTTAAGAAACATCCTTTTAAGTCATGTGAAGACGATCCTGAAGGATCATTTTCTTAGACCCCACACAAGGTCTTGCATGTAGAAGAAATTAGGGCATACATTCATTGCAAGTATGACATACTAGGTGTTGATGAAATATCTACCGAGATGGAGTACATGAATGATAATGGAAAAATGAGAGATGAGTTCAAACACATAGATGAGTTAAACATTATGAAAATTATGGACTTATACGAATTCAAGGAAGAGGAATGATTTAAGATATTGCTGAGCAGAGTTCATGATTAGTTTATCTAGATAGGTGGACAACCTATAAAGATTTGTAGTCAACTAATACATGAGATCACTAGACTGGATAATATTGGAGTCATCCCTATGGTGGAGAATCATATAAAGAAGCAAGTTGAAACCCTAACACACTCAAAATGGGATAGGAGAGCTATGGAAGTGAATGACATTTATCTATACAAGATGTGAGATTGATTTTGATGATACTTGGTTACAAATTTTACTATAGTAGTATACCTAATTTAGTGCCTGTAGGAGTCATTATGATGGCTTACAGAATGGTGAAAGAAAATACTAAGTATAACCTATGTAAAGTATTGGCACAATAGTTTTTGGAGAATATCAAGTTGATAAAGAAAGACAAGTCCAAAACCTTCAGATTTGGTTCACTATTAGTCCACATGTACATTCAAATTGAGCATAAGTTTCCAGGCATGCACCCAAGTGGTTGGAGAAAAGGAATACCTAATGGTATTTAGATTTTTGAGAGCTACCGAAGACAAAAAAACATGTGTTGATGAAGATCTATTTGGCATGATTAATATTCCTTAGAGGAAGATGAAAGAGAGATACAGTATTCCTTAAGACTTAGTTGAAAATATAAGGACACAATATGTTTTATGGTTGAGACATACTATGTATGTTTTGAAGCAGTTGTTCCAAGGAATAAATAGTATTATCCTATGGGATATGAGGTTAGTTCTAAAATATTAACTATGCAGATCAAACATGTTCTATGTCATGCCCAAATTTGCATATAAAAAATGTGATTTTTTTTTGAAAAGTTTACTAAGGGTTGAAAATGACTACTCTCTAGCTAACTAAGTGCCAAAAGTAGCAACAAGTTAAGATGAAGGGGTTGAGTTAAAGAGGGGTTGAAGTCAATATCGATAGCTAGGGTTGAGGGGTAATCATGATGTGAGTCAATGTCCCTCAACCCATTAGTTTTACAAGGTTCTAGTATGATCAAAAGAATTTTTTTCCTTAGTCTCCTAGAGTTAAATCTAAACTTGGATTCACTACTACCTAATAGTTAAAATAAAGTCAAGATTTTAAATCTTAGTTATCTAATCAATTTTATAACATTATTTTTACACTAGCCAATACACTAGCCACATGTATTGACCAAATAAAAATAACATTTCCTAGTTAAGTACATATACATAATTGACCAATGATTTCCTATTACAACTAATGGATCAATTAATCTCTAAGGAGATCCTAAGATATAACTTTAAATATATCAAATTAATAATGTCTCCTTACTAAAGAGGGTTACATAATTGCAAGCATGAATAAATTATTATGGTTAATACAACTCTCATTCTTATAGATTAAAATCTAATATTTAATAAAATTATCTATTTAAATCACCACATTCTTTACATTAGGTTTTTCTAATTAATTTAATTAATATACTCTAATAATATATTATTTATTAATTAACCTCTATGATTTGCTATACTAAATAAACTAATCATTTAATTTATTTCTCTATTTAAATGTGTGGTTAATATAAGAAACTTATTAATAATGCATAAGATAAAAAAAATTTCCACTAAAGTTGCTCCAAAATAATACATTCCCATTAAAAGAAAGAGTCCACTAAAGTGATAAATGGACATAAGATTTAAGTAACAACATAAACTACTCTCATTGGAGAATCCCTAACCCTAATTCAAAATTAGGATTAGGGCTCCAAATAAAAATGTCAAGAAATGGATTCTTTTAATTTGATTCCCTTCTGTCTTTTCTACACAGTGACCTAACCCTAGGATAGGATTTTAAATGGCTATGTTGCAGGTTTGGTTCGAAGAAAACAACCATGGAGGGGATGCAAGATTTTGCGTGCATGTGGAGGAAGGTGATCAACACCACCATCGCACAGGGGTTACAACTGTCTATGGGCGGGGGGGCTGTGAGTTTTAAGGGCGGAGAGTGGGGAGAGGCCGTGGCCTTCCCCTCCACTGCTGTGGTGGTGTCCACCATGGACACCACATAGTCAGATGCGTAAGCTTTCACTATGTGGTGGACGCACCACCATAATGATGGGGGTAAGGCCTGCGCCTTCCCCTACCTTTGATTAAATTCAACGGGGGGGGTGGCTCCTCCACCCTCCCAAACTTGCTTATTTTATTTATATATTATATTTCTTTTGAGTGTTTTCTTCATTAATTAATATGTATTAGTATATATATAGATATATATGTATGTATATATATATTAATATGTATTAGTATATATATATACACTTACTATTTTTAACACAGCTACATCAGAATAAAAGTTACAAATAAATCTCAAATTTAGTTATATGACCTTTTTTTTGCATCTACAATATACATGTATTTATAAATACATAAATAGTAACTGCCCAGATTTGTAAATAAGACATAGTTGTCTATGTAAAATAAAGATTTAATAAATCTTTCAGAGTGTTGATATATATATATATATATAAATAATAGCATATTGAAATAAAATTTCCTTCTATAGATTGAAATTAGGGATTTAAGGTTAAAATCTATTTTGTTCCATTTTTGAATTTAAATTTATCTAATCTATTTTCTGTTCACATTGAGATATGCATTTCTGTAGTACTATTTACTATGGATTCCAAAAAGAAAGAATAAACAAAATTTCTTTTTAAAAAGAAAGATAAACTGATATGTTTTACAGAAATCATGTAAACTGCATTAATTAAACAGAATAGCAGATATCTGAAGAAATATAATACATGCATATATAAAACATAGGAAAGTTTAAAACTCTATAACTAAGGAAATCAACTTAACAAGAAGATCTAACCTCATAAAACTATTACAAATTGTGAACATAATTGTTACCTTAGGAAATCAATAAATCAGTAGATGATTATTAAGCTAAACAGATTATTTACATTCATAGATGCAGATTTACTCTCAAAATTTACATAAGGGAAAGTATTTACTTTATTTAATTAATTTTACAGTTAGGTACTATTAAAAATAATAATATATTTACTGTATGTATTTCTTATAAAAAAATTTAAAACATTACACTCCTTCCCTTTTTAGCAACCTATTACAATTTACATGCTACAAAAATTTTAAGCAAATTTCTAGAAATTTCAATTATCAAGACTCAACCCTATGGCTTGAGGATAATTTAATTCACAAAAGCTATTATGCAAATCAACTGAATTTCCTCTTTTCAGCCTTGAACATGAATCCTTCCAAGTAGAAAAACAACTACAATATGCAAAACCAAATCTTGGAATAAACCATGGGAGCTCACCTCCCATCCTAGGCCTCTATGAGGCCACCCCCGAGCTAGGGGAAACAAGAAGAGGCTGGGTGACATACAAGAAAACCACCACACATATAACAAGCTCTAAAAAAAACACATAACTCCCTCCCAAGATTAAGAAAAATTGGGTCATTATGGACTCAATTAGGGGTGAAGGTGGAACAACCATGTAGGAGAATGCCACACTAGGATACCTCAAATATGCACAAAAATTCCCATGCCTTCCCAAGAATTTTACCATGTCTAAAGATTTTCATAAACACATCCATAACCCCTTATGAGCCCCATGAAAATTCACAAGTTAATATGGCACATGGAGCCCATAACATCCATGATACATCCCTCTTCTTCCTAAGAAGAGACTCTATACTACCATGGTTTTCCCAACTAATCCCTTCACCCACCATGACTCTCCTCCCTCCCAAGGGTGAGATATGTCAATTCAATCCCATGAACAACACAACACAAAATGAAGAACAAATGAAATTCCTTTCACAAACATAATATCACAAGGTCAACATTTGCACAACAAGAAATTGAAATAACTAAAATTCAACAAGATTTTGAATCAAGATTAACAAAAAAGAGATCCGCACATAAAATTTAGGAGTACAAAACTTACTCCTATAAAATGTATTGTGGTGGAGATGCTCCTTTCCCTCCTATATCTTCTTCCTTTGGTTTCCAACTAGCAATCCCTACTAAGCACAATCTACAAGTCTCCAAAAAAAATGTAGAGTAGGCAATCAAACCCAACTCTCCTCTCCTCCCTCCCTAAAATGTTCTCCCTCCAAATCCTACCTTTTTCCCAACAAGAAGAGAGGTGACACGAGTCCTCTACACTACCACTTGTCCAAATTCATGCATGGAAGAGACTCCACTTTCTTGAAGGAGGAGATGGTCTTTCCTCTTCCCAAATTTTTCCACTTACTAAGAATAGTACTTTAGAAAGGCCATAAATGAGATTTTGACACTAAAAACAAAACAAAAACCCCTAACCCAAGGTATAACTAAAGGACTAGACATTTTTTTAACTCTAACTACCCTATTGGACTCATTATAACCCTTAAAAAACTCATTTAGAATTTACTTACGAATTTCAAGGATAGTACTCATGATTGGGGTTACCAATACAAGCAAACTCCACATGGTAACACTACATAATATCACAGGGTGAAACTTAACCTCACAATCCACATGGGCATGCCATCTCACAATACATGTGCCAATTGGCACTACAAATACACATCACATTTACACCTAGGCATGCTTAAAAGGAAAAAAAATAGAAGAAAGTAAATTTACAACATGCATAAATAATTTTACAACATATAATACATTACAATTAGGTTATTTCCCTCTTCAGGGTTAACCTTGGCTTTACAAGGATGTTTAAATTAACCCAATCTTGTTTACCTAGTTTTGAAGCCATGGTTTATTCACCTGCACACTAGAACATAGCATCAGTAGTCCAAGGAAGAAATCACACATTCATGATGTTATAAATTATAATATATTCACTTAACCATAAACTACACATCACTTTCTAGAACTAGGTCATCCATATAATATAACTGATAAATCACAGAATCCTTGGAAATTACTTATCTAACATATTAAATTAAATCAATATGGATCATTTGCAGAATTGAAACCCGAATCACATTTGCATGTCACAGGATTAAATTATAAATTTAGGAACATAAAAATGGAAGTTGTTCAAACATGTCATCAAGATCTGAGAATCATATGTATAAAACAATACATCTAAACATCATCAAAATAGAGTCATCATAAGATATCTATACTATGAAAGTCGAATACATAAATGTATCCAAAAAAAGTATCATCTAGGTAAATATGATATAGAAGTATCAGCTCTGAATAGATGATCAGGGTAGGACCTCACATCCTCCCCCTCACTAGTACATTTGAGGCCTCATTTTGATGGCTATGCATCACTTTTCTAACACTTTCCCATCAGCCTAGCGATAGAGACCAGTGCTATAGTTTTGGTGTCAGAATTAATGACGGCTGTACCCTCTGTTGTTATTGTGATGGTACTAACCATCACAATACAAGCTGACTATGATGGTTATCATGCTATCATTACATATTTTTTCTATCACTATTACGACACGTAGGTGTCGTATCTTATTTGTCGCTATTACGACACGTAAGCGTCGCATCTTATCTACCTCTATTACAACACATAGGAATCGCATGTTATCTGTCACTTTTTTAGATGTGCAACAAATTTTCTATACATGTGACATCGAGCCATCGGTAATTTTGTGATAGCCCGACGTCGCAAGTATAGCAAATTCATCGCACGTCTAAAAAAATTGATGTCTAGGTGTCACAATACAAGCCAACTATAATAGTTATCGTGCTATCGTTACATTTTAGCTGTCACTATTATGACACCTAGGCGTCATAGAATGAGTGTCAAAATTATGACAGGCGTGCGATGAATTTACTATACATGCGACATCGAGTCGTTAGCAATTGACGACGGCTCAACGTCGCATGTATTTTTTTATTGTCGCTTTAGAGTTTTTAAGAGTTTCTCTTTGTTTCGAGAATAGTTTAACATTTCTACTTAACAAGGCCAACCACGTGAAGGTGGAAGCTCATCTAGCCCCTCCTAGGACACTCTTATGACCCTTTATGATACTTTAAGATCTCTAAGATGTATTCTTAGAGATCGTAAAGGGTCATAAA
>MU226255.1:4165208-4181655 GCA_018584345.1 Thuja plicata
ATACCTAACTAACATGCATGGAATATTATGCTATATGTTCAAAGCATTCACATACTGCTATTGTACTCCTTGCAGGCCTTCTTAACCTCCATGTATATGACGAGCCTAAATGGAATGTAGTTCCCTTTGTAGTTAGGGTATCATGACAGATTGGTGGGCAGTAAGTGCATTTCAGGAGCAATATTTCACAAATTTTTCACATTTTAAAACCTTTAAAGAATGTTGGAAATAGCCCTGATTGAAAACAAGCAAGGTAGAGGTGAAAAGGGCATACATAAGGAAGATAAAAAGAATAAAGGTGAAGAAAAGAACCATAGGAAGGAGAATATTGTCCTCTTAGCAACGAAATAGAAAGTGAGGTCCAGGGATTTCAACAAGGGAGATCAGACGCACCAAGAGTATGCTGGAAAAAGACATTCCAATTAAGACAAGCTCTCTTCCCAAAGATACTAAGGAATTGGAAAAATTATTGGAAGAAGTGGCAGAAAAAAATGCTTAAATATTGGGAATCTTCCCATACATAAGCGAAGACTAACAAGCCTTTAGTGCCCCCACAATAAATCCACTCCCTCTTTGTAAAAATCCTTTCCACCTCAATACAAAAGGAGTCCACCTCTATAGGAACTAAAAAAGAAGAAACCAATAAAAGGAAGAAACTACCATAATTCCAACCCTTGTTTAACCGGCCATTGATAGAAGAACACATAAAGTTATGAGCATTTTTACGAAGTAAGTCTCTATTTCCATAGGGGACTCTTGCACCTCCATATGAACTATGAAAGAGGAGGGCAAAAAAATGTACCAAGCCGTCACTAAAGTCATCACAACACACCCCAACTTAGCATGGATGAGAACAACCCATAAATTTGCACCAATCCTTAACTAAAAACAACCAAAGACAAGGATGCACCCTTAAAAAATATCAATAAATGATTGGCCACTAGAAAAAAAACAAGACCACCATCCATAGTGGATAAAATGGATAGTCCAAATGAAAAGACAAAAAGAACTAAAAACTTAGCACCAAAATTTAGAGAAGGAACCATCATTAAATTCACAACATGAGGAACCATCAATAGGACCCAATAGGTGTTGTGTAGAACACACCACCACCGTGACCCACCACAAATTTCACCACAAAACATTATATCTACCCATGAGCCAGTTTCACACAAAGAGAACCCCCACAACTTGGAACATAATTCCAACATAGCCCTAGAAGGGGAGGATCCGACATAGGAAGAAATAATTGCCAGCGATGGAGGGGAAGAAAAAACCTCCATCTCCATCCACCACAATTCTCACAATCATGGCCCCAAATCCCACTATAGAAAAATTTCCCTGAGCATATATGGAGCGTGTTCTACCATCACCTCTAATAAAATTTGTACCTTTGTATATTAGCACAAGAGAAGATACCAAAATCACCACTACTGCCAACACTATTTGTAGTTGAAATAACTTTTCTAGCTCCACCAAGATGGATATAGGCCAATCAAAAACCAAAAAGAACAACGATAACCCAAACAAGACCTCTCCTCCCAACAAATAAAAGAATAAAATCAACCTCCAAAATCTACTCAATACAACCAAAACCAAAAGCACAAAGGCTTCTCATGCTAGAAACTTCAAGGGTCCAAAGCCTTGTCAACCTAAGACTAGAAAGATAAGAGATAATTTAATCATGGAAAACCCTCAAAGAAATAGGGGTCGCAATTAGCCATAGATATAGATTATCAAACAAACCAAGATCCATAGTTGGACTCTCACAACTAGGAAACCTAAAAAACCAAGGAACAAAGGCTACAAAAGAACAAACCCCATCAACTAGTAGGGGATCCTAGACCACTGACTACACAAAGGATCTCTTCTAGATTACACATCCCTCAACAAGGTCAAAGGGTAGAATCTCAAGGCAACCATCCAAGAAGTAATCACACATTATAAACACAAACAATCAAAAAATGACCAAACCCAGATAGAAAAAAACACTAGTAAGGAGAGAATCACCAACCACAAAAATAACCTAAAATAAGGACTTTCTAACCTATCAGGATATTGGAATCAACAATGTGGCCTAGGATACAGGAACAACAACATGTGTGTATCTCTTATTGATCACAAGCTCCTCCACCATAGGGAAACAAACCATATTCATCCACGCCATTAGTAAGTCAATAGTATAGCATTTGAAACAACAAGGAATAAACTAAATTTTACCATCCTCAAGCTGTTAAAGTAGAGAAAGTTTGTAGTAAAAAACCAAAATAGGACATGCAAGCCCAAACATTAGAAAATACTCGACCTCAGCTCCTAGAGAAGAAATCTAATTCTTTAATGTGACAGAAGTCCAGCGAGAAATTAAAGCAACAACCACTAACACCCTCAAGCATCTATAGTGAAAAACCATATAATTCAATGTATATATTGAAATTGATATTAAGATCCTGAATGTCCAGGTTCTAGATAGTTTGTTCAATCCCCCAATGAGGAATTTAAAAAGACACCAACCATTGCAAAATTCATTGGCATCTGACCTTCAATAGATAGGGTCAAAGCTTCAGTGAGACAACAGTGGCATACTGCCCATGACAAAGCATCACTTTCTTTATGCTAGGGTTTCTGCAGATTACGATGTATGTTCTCATATTGACTAATATCAATCAGGCCATCTTAGGGTATACGTCTCTAGTCATGTAATATGCTCTTAACCAAAGGCTAAAATACAAGACATATATTGAAATTGATAATAAGATCATGAATGTCCAGGTTCCAAGCAGTTTGTTCAATCCCTCAATGAGGCATTTAAAAAGACACCAACCATTGAAAAATTCATTGGAATTTGACCTTCAATAGTTAGGGTCAAAGCTTCAGTGAGACAACAGTCGCATACTGCTCGTGACAAAGCATCACTTTCTTTATGCTAGGGTTTCTGCAAATTATGGCATATGTTCTCATTACAGCGTATGTTCATCATATTGACTAAAATCTATAATATGCTCTTAACCAAAGGCTAAAATACAAGACATACCTCAAATGGTGAGTATGCGGTGGCAGCTTGTTGATGAGTACGCAGTGGCTATACCCTGAACATGAAGGAAATTAGCTAAATTGCAAACTGACCCAAAGGTGTGATGAATGAGCTATTGGTTTCTTCAGTAGTGACTGCTAGCTGGATTCAATACAACAAGAGCCCTCTTCACGCGTAGAATGGTATAGTTTACTTCCGCTCGCATGCACATCTCGATCACAAATGAGCCTTTCTTTTTCTTTATTTTTTTTATAATCAAGAGGGTGTCACAATTACGCTGGTATCATTGCTATTACAATAGCATTAGGGGCACTTGAAAAAAAAAATCACACACAAATGGTAGCGCCATCACAAATTGGCGTTAAAATTTGACCCAAAATGTTGTAGTGCCTCTAGGCATGAACTTCCTCCTGGATTTCATCAAAAAGGTGGGGGTAATCTTGTCTCATGTGTGATGTGTCCTCCCATGAGGTTGTGACCTCATCGTAACATTCCCACTGGTCCAACTCTCAGCCTCGTAGAGCCAACATCCACCAAGCTAGTATGTGGATGGGCTCCAGAGCCAACTACCAATTCGAATCCACCTGTAAAGCATCCCAATTAATAATGTGGGACTCATCATAAATATATTTCTACAAAAAAGATACATGGAACACATCATGGATACGTGATAGGTTAAGTGGAAGAGCTAGATGATAGGCAACTAGTCCTATCCTCTGCAAAATATCAAAAGGACCTATAAATTAGGGTGCGAGCTTAGATCCTTTTTTGAATTGGATCAGAATATTATGTGGACACACTCTTAGAAATACCCTATCTCCAACCATGTAGACTCTATCAACCCTCTTCGCATCTGCATATTTCTTCTATCTATCCTGAGCCTCTCTAAGATGCTCTCTGATAAAAACCATCTGCTGCTCCATGTCCCTGACCAACTTTGGCCCAACTGAAACCCTATCCTCAATCTTGTCCCAACTCAAAGGTGTCTGGCATGGCCTTCTAGATAAGGCCTGATAAGGAGGCATACCCAAAGATGTGTGATGCCCATTATTGTAGGAAAATTATACTAAGTGAAGGTACTCCTCCCATCTGGACTGGTGATCCATAACATACATCCGCAACATATCCTCCAATACCTGATTAACTCTCTCAGCCTGCCCATCTGTCTTAGGGTGTAGGCTGTACTAAAATTGAGCCTGGTGCCGAATGTTGTCTGCAACTCTCCAAAATGAAGAGGTAAAGAGAGAATCATGGTCTGATATGATCTTACAAGGAATGCCATAGAGCCTGATAATGTATTGCAAGAATACTTATGCTACTGTAGGTGCTATGAAAGTGGTACGTACGGGTGAGAAGTGGGAAACTTTGGTCAACCTATCCACTGTCACCATGATGGCATCATGGTGGCAAGAAGACATAGGTAAACCAACAATAAAGTCCATGGAAATGGTGTCCCACTTCCACACTGGTACCTCATGTGGCTGAAGAAGTCCACCTAGATGGTTGTGCTGCCTTAACCCTCTGACACTCTAAACATCTAGCCAAACTACTAGCAATGTGCAACCTCATACCCGACCAGTGATAGAGCTTCCTCATATCTTCATGCAACTTCTTGACTCTAGGGTGCATTGCATATGGTTCTCTATGAGCCTCAAGTATAATAAAGTCACGCAACCCACTAGGTGTAGGGACCTATATACAACCCCTACGATGAAGAATTCCATCAGATTCTAAGGACTACCCATCAAATTTATCCTTAGGGGGCCTCTGATCATGATCCAACCGAACATACTCTGAATAGAACTCATCCTTAAGCAAGTGTTGAAGTATGTGATCCCTCAAATCTATCCCAGTAGTCATGGAGGAGAGTGCATGTCACCTCCTACTCAAGGCATTTGTTACAACATTCTCCTTCCCTTTGATGTAATGGACACCTAAATCATACTCACAAAGGAACTCCATCCACCTCCTCTATCAGGAATTAAGACTAGGCTAGGTGAAAATGTACTGGAGGCTCTGGTGATCTAAATGGAGCTCAAAATGGTGCCCTAAAAGAAAGTGATGCCATCTCACTAATGCATGAACCACTGCTGCCAACTCAAGGTCATGTGTAGGATAATTAAGCTCATGGTTCTTGAGTTTCCTAGACTCATAGGAAATGGCTCATCCATCCTACATAAGGACTACTCGAAGTCCATCTAAGGATGCATCTGTGCATACCATAAAGTTTGCTGAAGGATCAGGCACAACTAGGATAGGTGCGCTAATAAGGGATCTCTTGAGCTCCTAAAAATCTCTCTCACACTTCTCCATCCATTCAAACCTCTTTCCCTTTCTCTAAAGGGATGTGATAGGGTGTGCCACTCTAGAAAAGTGCTCAAAAAATTGTCAGTAGTATCATACTAACCCCATGAAGATCCTGACCTCTTACACAGTGGTAGGTTCTAGCGAATCCATGATGGCTCTAATCTTTGATGGGTTGACTATGATCCCATCTCTTGATATAATTTGGCCAAGGTAGAGGACCTACGACCTAAAGAAAACACACTTTGACAAACTGCCATATAACTAATTATCTCTCAAGCACTGCAAAACCTGTCTCAGGTGCTCCTTATGCTCATCCTCATTATGAGAGTATATCAATATGTTGTCTAGGAACACAATTACAAATCTATCCAAGAAGGTACGAAACACTCCATTCATAAGACTCATAAAAACTTCTGGAGAATTTGTGAGGCCAAAATGAACCAAGGTAAAATCATAGTGGCCATATCTCATGCAGAAAGTTGTCTTATGGATATCACGCTCCACAATCTACAATTGATGGTATTTGGATTTCAAATTTATCTTAGAGAATACTCAGGTACCCTAAAGATGATCAAATAAATCATTGATCCTAGGGAGCAGATAGCAATTCTTGATGGTTACTTTATTAATCTGATGGTAGTCCATACAAAACCTAATTGATCCTTCTTTCTTCTTAATGAAGATGACGGGTGCTCCCCAAGGTGAAACACTAGGAAAAATGTGCCCTTTCTCAAAGAGCTCCTCCAAGTGAATTTTTAGCTCATTGAGCTCATGAGTAGTCATCCTATAAGGGGCTCTAGATACTAGAAAAACTCCTGGAACAAGGTCTATATGAAAGTAAAATACCCTAGGTGGGGGCATACTAGGTAGCTCTAAGGGAAATGCATCTGCATACTCCTGTAATATAGGGAAGTCATCAATGGAGGTCTCCTTCTCCTCCTCCTCTCTATCACTGTTGGTAATAGAAAATAGTTGACATCCTTTGCACATGAAATGCTTAAGCTATATGGCAGAGATCACATAGAGAGATATGGGTCTCTAGACCCCTGAAATGATGATGGGTGAACCTAAACCATCTACACATTTGACCCTCTTCTATCTGCAATCCATATTGGCACTATGGGCACAAAGCCAATCCATTCCAAGAACTACATCATAAGAACCAAGAAAGGTGATATAAAGATCTATCATAGAGGTCATATCCCCCATCTATAACTAAAAATCCCTAACTACAGAATCAATAGATACCTTAGCACCTGACACTAACTCCACTTCCCAATTCACCTCCTATCTAGCTACCACTATCCCCCAACTCTCCACTACAAATAGGGAAATGAAAGAATCAGTAACTCCTAACTCAAAAAGGATAGTGATGATACTACCTTAAATCATACCTTTTGCCTTAATCACTATGGCCTGATGCTCGGCCTGGTAGTTATCAACCACTGCAAAGACTCTATGGGACTTACCCAAGTCCCCAACTATGGCCTCTGATGCTGCTGGATGCAAACCACCTCCCTAGGGACAATCCCTAGAAAAATTCCCCATGACTCCACATGTGAAACAAGGCCCATGGGACTGCATATGTATGCCCTATGATCTAGTGTACTACGATCCCCCTATCTTACTATAACTGTTGATTCCACTGCGAGAGGTCTGTTGAGTTCTTGTTGGTGGTGTATATGGTGCCTGTGACCTCTGATCTTGTCTAGGTCCCTGTGCCTACCACTATTTGGGATTAAAGCCCTACTGTCCTTATGCTGGTCTAGTCCTCTGACTCTTCAGAGTCTATTGTGGCTAAGGCTATGGGGCTCTAAGGTCCCCAATGAGTGCCTCTGATTCCCCTTCCAAGGGGGTCTCTGATATCCTATACTCTGAGGTGCATAATTTTGGTTTTGTGACTGATCCCATGTATTGTGTAACCTGCTTGCACCTCCTCTATAATCAAGGCCTTCTCTACGGCCTCTCAAAGATCCCTTGGTGCTACCATGCACACCAATACAGAAATAGATGCATTCAACCCCTTAACAAAGAGGTTGACATGTAGCTTCTCATCCTTCATATACTCCATGTAAGGTAGAAGCTTGAGAAATCTTCTCTCATACTGAGCAACAGATAAGCCCCTCTATAGGAGATCATAAAACTCATCTATACGACGCTGCCTATAATTCTCTGAGAGGTAACATTCCCTGAATCTCTCTAAAAAAGATTCCCAGGTGTGAACGTCAATAACCAGGTTACTTTTAAACACTTCATATTGTAGACGTCTAAAATCGTCCTTATATTAATTTAATTAATATTCCCATAGCATTATAATTGATTTTAATTAATTAATTATATTAATTATATTCTTCTATTTATTTAATTAAATATAATTCACTCTCCTTAGTATTTAAATTTAATTTAAATACTATCCCCTTTAGTGTATTAAAACTTATTTATATACGTTACCCCCCATTAATCCCTTTTAAATAAATTTTTAATTTATTTATTCCTCCACATGACTTAAATTATACTAAACCATAATTAATCTAAATTTAATTTAGATTAAGCTAATTTGAACTTAGATCCTACCCTACCTCACATCACTCTCACCAAATAGACCTACTTATTAATTAACTAAGGTTAATTAAGTTAATTTCTTGATTCCTACACAAATTAGTCCTAATTATTTGCTCACACATGTGTGAGCAAATTTCCAAAAATTGCCTTTTCCAAATAATCCTTATTTGGTGCCAACAAGGTTTCTTACACCTATGATGACACCCTCTTACACCTATGATGACACCCTCTTACACTTTCTAAAAGTGTTTCATTGGACCAAAACTCTTACACCTCTTACAAGATCCTTCACATGTGTTCTTTAAGTACACCTTGACCCGTCACATCAAAAGTTGCTCACACATGTGTGAGAAAAGTGAGCCTCTTGCATGACTTATGTGTCCCTCATGTGGCACCTATGTGGATGCCACATGAGCTCCACCTCATCCAATCCCTCTCTCTCCTCCAAAAAATCTATAAATAGAGGCTATTGTCAAGAGTAAATCATCTCTCATTTATGCATTGTTATCATGCTAGTTTAGTGCTAGAATTTTAGAGTGCTTTTTCATGTTCATGCTTTTAGATAATCTAGAAATTACATCTTAGGAATAATGGTGAATGAATCTAGTTCTTATTTTCATTTTGATCTTGCATAGCATATTAGCATAATTTTCATCTTCATTATTATCATTTCATGATCGCTTGAGAAAAGTTCCTCATACTTGTTCTTGAGATTTTTCATTGTTTCCATTAACTTGCATTCTAGTTTCCATCGATCAAATCTAGTGGGATTATGATATTGTGTTGGGAGAGCACACCCACAATTCTCTAAGAGCAAATCAACAAGGCTTGGGTGCACTTGTTTGGATCATTGGAGGTTGTGATGGATCTCTTGTTGTTTTTGGTAGTATGCTTCCTAGACATGTTTAATGTAGCTTAAACATGTCCCTATTTTCTAACGAGTTTTATGATTTTTTTGTGTTTCTAGAAAATTTTTACGCAGACCCCTCTGTGCTCTGATTCCACTGTCCACATTTCCAGAACGCTGTCTGCGCAGATCACCGTCTGTGATACTTCGCCGTCTGCACACACAAACTGCCGTCTCCGCTGTTTTAAAATAGACTTATAGTAACATCATTTTAAACTATTTTTCATCAGATTTTAATCTTTTTAACTCTCAGGTTTCTGACAGATTTATTCTTTTTAAGAGTTAGATGCTATCTAAAATTGATGAAAAATCTGATATTTATGTGTATTCAGTCTTTTATTTATAACAGAATCTGACTATTTGTATTCGGCTGTGTGTGCAGGTAAATCACCATTCATGCAGATCACCATCTGCACATATCACCATCTACATAGATCACCGTCTATGTGGACCGCCGGCTCCATGGTTTTCCTGTGGTTTGTCATCTTTTGCAATGTTTCAGAGTTGAAGGATAAAAAAAATACTAACAATTTCATCCAGGTTTCCTTGAGTTTTAACAGATTTTTGGGAATGAACGTGTATGCTTAATCATTTGTCTTTGAATGTATGTTGCTTAAAATAAATGAACCACATAAAATCTTGAATGCATAAGGGAAATAAATTCACACATCTTGAATGACTTAAGGCAAATCAATACACACTTTTTATATGCTTTCCTCATTGCTGTGTGGGAAATGAATTAAACTTACACATTTAATCACACTATTATGTCTTTTGTTTAGGTAGAAAACACTTAGTTGCTTTAATTAGGTTCAATTTGGAAATAAATTCTTTTTGGTGTGTTTGAAGAAGTGTTTTTCAACACTTATTTTGAGCTATTTTGTCATTAGATAGATCCCTTAAAAATAAGTGACACTATGATTAAACTATAGCCATATCCTCTCCCCTCACCTTCATGGAACTTGGGTGAAGAGAAAGATTATCTTAATCAAGATTCTAGAGAGGCATGTCTAGAGGGTGCGCTTCCCCTTTAAAGGACAACCTCAAACCGGTAATCCCTTCAGCCAGTATAGAAATAAGGTGTGACCCAAAGGTCCTCTTTATCCCTTCAAGCTCGGGCGGGTCATGTTCAATGGTAGCCCATACTGAGTGAATATGCTCAGCATATTCCAATGGTTGAACTAGAGACTTAAGTGTCTCATGCCGTACAAACCAATTTTGGGGATGCCATGAATCTTATTAGCAACTATAACTTAGTAGCCTACCTGATTCACCTCCAAATGGTGACTTATTATAGTGCAAGGGGAGGGAAGATTCTCCCCCCAAGATTACCATCATATGTGTCCTAGGGTATTGTGTTGCGAAAGAGATCTTCGTAGCACAACAACAATACCTAGAAAAAGGAAAAAACATAGGCGCCCTTCCGGCAGTGACACTATTGTGTGAGCTGAAGGACTATCAAGCAATGGGCCTATAATATTTCATGCAAAGCCAATTCCCTAATGTAACTACTATTTGTACTGTCTTTATTGTGATAAACCAAGTAAAAACATAAGTGGCTTGAAAGAGTCACTTGAACATACACAAATAAAATATTGCAATTGTATCAAAGTTCCCCAAAGTCACATTTGCTTGTATCCCTCAAGGTTTCTTTATCCCTTGTTGGATTGTTTTAAGACACATGCTTTTTATCTTTCTGGTTTGAGTGTGCTAAAATTGGTTCTTTCCATTGAACAAATTTATCCAAAATCAAACTGAAGTCCAAAATCTGTCTAGAATTTCAACACACTACCTTGACAATAGTCTACCGTCTCCGCTCTGGAGTCACCATCTGTGTAGATCACCATCTGCATAGATCATCAGCTGTGTCTAACAATTCTATCTCTACTTGAAAATAGTGAGCTCCAAAATCTGTTGAGACATTCAAAATTTGGTCTTCTGTAGGACCCTGAAACCATTTGTCCCAAATCATTTAGTAATTCAGTCAAAACCAGATTTTTCACCACATGACATAACTGGTTCCAAGAAACATAAGAAGGTTAAGCTTCCAAAACCTCTATTCTATAGAGAATAGAAAGAAACCACTCGTAAATCCAAAGAATACCAACACATTTCCATGTCAATCAAGAAAGAAATTGAGTATTGTGAGAAGATTAACAAGATCATGTACAACAACAAAATTTGCAATTTCATGGCCAAGTACCCTATCAATCGTGCCTTTGTCACCCTTGAGAAATACTATTAGGTAGCCTTCTTGTTTCTAAGATCAATTCTTCCATTCTTCCATCATCATCCAACATCATTCATTCTCTTGGAGCATTAGATCAAATCCCTTCACAATAAAATCAAATCAATCCTTTTAGGTTGAAATACCTTAATCAAATTATTACAAACCTTCATCCTAAAAAAAACACAACATTGTTTGTAGACCATCAGTCCATCTCAAGTAATTTAAATCCCTTAGTGATGTCCCATTTTGCTTGGTATCACAAGTCCATGTTCAAGTAGAACATGTATCACTTAAAATCCTTTTGTGTTTGCATCATCATAAGGTTTTGTCATACTTAGGTTTTGTTCCAAAAACCTTTAAATCAATTATCAATCAATCAATCCTTAATCAATCAATCAATCAATCCAATCCAATCCAATCCAATACAATCAAATCAAATCCAGAATCAAGATCTTTGCTCCATTTCATTTCAATCTTACAGCTTCTTGTCTTCCATTCTTCTAAGTCCACCATTGTATGGTAGTCACTAGATCCCAAGCTAGAAACATGAGGCTTGCAACACTCAACACCGCTACCTATGAAGAGAATCCTTTTGGCAGTCAATAGTTTCAAGGCACTAAAGTACAAGCTGAGGAAGTTCCCAAAGAAAATAAGTTTGTGGAACAAGAAGAACGACCTACCCAAGTGAATGACTTCCTTAGTGATCATTACATCATGGAAATGGTTGAGAAAGCCATTATGCAAAACACTGGTAAAATATTCTTGAATATTATTTGAAATGGCGTCATAGTGCCCGCTAACTTTGATGATACACTCCTTACCTGAAATGTCACCAAAGCCTCCGTTGCCGCTACTGCACCCATGGCTTCTATCTCAAATACTACATCATCACATGACACTAGTAAAAGACCTATTAGCGAACCTTCCACGTCAATACCTACATTAGCACCTGTATCAACAACTACATCAACACCCCAATTGACACAAGAACAAATTCAATAAATCCTAAGCACTTTTCCAAACAATACTGCACACAATAGCACTCACATGATGATAAATCAAGGAGCAAGGGCTAATGTCAACAACATAGGGCAGATTTCCATGCCTTTGCATACATCATCTCTATTTCAAACAATAGGTATAAAGAAATCTGTAACCAACACATCTAGAGATTATCAATATATACCCCCTACTGTTGGTATGACCTCCATGGGATTTTCAGCTGCACAATTTGGGGGAGGCGGAGCTTATGTGCCACCATTTATTCCATAGAATACTCCTGATTTTGCCCAACAATTTAATGAACTCAAAATAATTATACATGGTTTACAAAATGGGGGCAAAAAGGAGTTTTCTTTTGAAGAGATTTGTCCCTATCCATTTGACAAGTCTATCACAATGCAACCATTTCCACCAAAATTTGAGATGCCTAAATTTGAGAAATACCAAGGTGAAACATGTCCTCTACAACATCTCAAAGAGTTTTATATTGCATGTCAATAAGTTGCCTATAATGAGAATTACCTAAAAAGACTCTTCACTAGGAGTCTTGGAGGCGCAACTTTGAAATGGTTCATGGCCCTTCCTTATGGATCAATCTCTACTTTCTCTAACCTCGCAGAGAAATTTGTTGGACAATATTCATATAACATTGAGCATCAAGCAACACTCAATGATTTGTGTAATACTAAACAAAAGAATGGAGAAACCTTTGCTAGTTTCTTACAATGATGGAGACATATTGCAAATCACATGCCATGGAAAATACCTGATAGTCACTTAATTGACATCTTCACAAAGAATTTGATTTCTGAGATGTCTTTCCATATTAAAATGGCTTCACCTGACACCTTTGAATCCCTTATCAAGAAGGGAAAAGATATTGAAGATGGCCTTTTGCAAATAGGTAGCATCAAACATTATACTCCTTCCAACAATGATAAACCAAAATTTTGGAGTAAAAACAAAGGAGTTGTCAATGATGGAGTGACTGATGCCAAGCATGTTCAAACTGTTCAAGCATCCAATAATAATCAAAACAATCGCAACACCAATCAGAATCAAAATCAGAATCGCAACAACAATAAAAATCAAAATTAGAACAATCAAAATCAAAACAACAATTATAACAAAAATCAATAACCATACAATCAATCATTCTTGTTTCCTTGAAAAACTACAATAATAACAAAAACAATAACAACAACAATAACAATGCCAATTGGCAATAGTGATAATTCAAAGCATTAGAAGAACCCCTAGATGTGATCTTCAAACAACTTGTAGATCAAGGGATGATAATCTATCCAAATACTTGGCCTTTCAATGAGAATCAACCCAAGCATGTTTGGTATAGATTTAATGAATATTGTGATTATCATCGCATCAAAGGACTGTTGGAGATTTGATTCTGAGAAGTTGATTGATTGTATGTTTGTCATTGATGACAACATATAATACACAGTAGTAATTCTATATGTACTCATCAAAATGATGATATGAAGACCTGTGTGGATAGATACATGTTGTTGACATGTTTATTATGTTATGTTCATACACGCAGACCCAGATATGATGTTTCAGTAAAGTTATGTAATTTTTTTATTGGTAGTTACAGTTCTGGAAGTGTAACGGTTTAGGGCCAATGTATATCACATGTTTCTTGAGTTGCACCTATCTTTAGTATATGCATGTGTATATTCATGATTATTTATGAGTTGATGATATTAATCCAAAGGCGCTAAATGTGTTTCAAGAAGATTGCAAAGTTATAGTTAAATTGGTGAGGCCGACTTAGTGAAGCGTCACGTCTATTTGGTTTATACTTGTGCAATTGTAATAATGCTTGCGTGCTTAGTAGAGCCGACAAGGATGTTATAAAGAGTTGTCTTATAGGTCCCATGATCTCATACTTTGATGAAGATACTTATAGCAAGTCAAAGGTGACACGCTAAGTGTGAATGATATGAAAAGATAAAAAAGATGTATAGAGCAGATTATTAGAGTTGGTTCATTCATCAAGAGTCTATGTGAAGAAGAAGTGAAAGATTGCAATACACTAGAATTGATCAAGACAGTAGGTCTACTCTACATTTCATCATAAGATATAGTGCATATCTATTATACAGAAGGTTGTAGGCTTCACCATCAAGCAGTGAGCTTCTGGACAGTGAGTCCACCACCCCTAACAGGGTTACTTGTAAAAGACTCCTAACAGGGTCCGACCCTTAACCAGGTCACTATACTTATTGCATTGTATTGTACAACTCCTAACAGGGTTGAAATATCTTCTAACAAGGATTCTACAAACAAGTATAGTTTATTGTGGGTGCTAATTCCCACTGAGGTTTTTACCATTTGGTTTCCCCATAATCAAATTGTGTGTTAAGTACTGTGTTATCTGATTAAGCATTTACTTTGTTGTATTCTAAAGTTAAAGAAGTAAAAAGAACTGAAGTTACTGATAACTGATTCAACCCCCCTCTTAGTTATCCTTTGGGACTATTCTAACAATTGGTATCAGAGCCAAGTGCCTTGGAGGAGAAGCCTAATAGCTTAAGGTAGATCATATGTCTTACTTCAGAAAAGAAAGCCCTAAGTTTGATGGAGAAAATTATCTAGATTGGAAAAACAAAATGATAACACATCTACAGTGTGTTGGCTTTGAGATCTTTGAAATTGCCACACAAGAGGTTGTAATTCCATCTCTCAAAGACCTTGCAAAGGATGATGCTACTAATAGACAAAAGGATATATTTACACATAATGCAATTTCTAAAGTAGCCCTAATCAGCGCCCTATCTGACAGTGAATTTTATAAGATCAAGAAAATTGATAGAGCATATACCATATGGAAGTATTTAAAAGATATGTTTTAAGGAGATGTTCAAGAAAACAATGCACGAAGGAAGACATGGAAGAAGAAATACAATAGTCTTGAGATGTTACTTGAAGAGAACATTAGAGCCTACAATACAAGAATAAATGAAGCAGTCTCTGGAATCAGAAACAATGGTGGAGAAATATTAGATGAAGATATAATAGACAAGTTGCTAACCACTTTAACATCAGACTCTGAAAACAAGATCAATGTTCTAGAGGAAACCATGTAATTCTCACAAGATTTCAAGAAAGAGACTTTGATAAGAAAAATCTCTGCATTTGAGATATCAAGATTAAAGACTGAACCTAAAAGTGAAACAACTTTCAAAGCCTCAGTCCATGGTAAGAAATCCTTACACATCTCCAGCCATAATGAGAAAGAAGAAGTTGATGAAGAACTTGAAGAAATCATTGCTATGATTGCTAGAAGAGAAAATAAAGGAAAAGGAAAATATGAATGACAACTTTCATTCAAATGTTTTTCATGTAACAAGATTGGTCACTTTGCATCTAAGTGTCCCACAAGAGTCAAGAAGTTTAGATCTGATTACAAACCCAAATATAAGAGGGAATGTTATCATGCTGAAGAAGGTGTAACTGATCAAGATTCAGGAGAAGATGAAATTGGATTCATTTCCCTTAGAGACATGGAAAGGTTGCTTGAGGAAATGGACATTGCAGATGAAAAGGAAGAACAAGAGCCAGCCCTAATTTCCAAAGTAGACATCAGAACTGATTGGATCATTAACAGTGGATGCGGCCATCATATGATGAGTGAAAAAAAAAGAATTGTTCATTTGGAAAAATACAAAGGTGGTATGGTTAGATTTGGAGACAACACTCCTAAACCTATCATAGGCAGAGGTTCTATCACTTTGGATGGAAATAATAAGATAGATGATGTTCTATATGTTGATGGATTACATCATAACTTGTTGAGTGTTGGACAGCTACTTGACAAAGGTTATCATTTGGAGTTCAAAGACAACAAGTGCATCATTAACAACAAAGATGGAGACATGATTGCATCAGGATCCAAAAGAAAAGGTAATGTTTTTTAGCTTAATTTTGATGTAAGTTTTTTTGTTGCAAAGGTGGATGACGGTTGGTTATGACACAAGAGACTTTGTCATATCAATTTTGATAATATAGTAAAGATCATCAATGTTAAGGCAGTCAGAGACATTCCTAGTATTGAAAGACCTATTGACACAGTATGTAGGGAATGTGTTATGGGTAAGCATGTAAGGAGTTCCTTCAGAAGAAAGCAAAAATTAGCTGAGAACAAATTGGACCTAGTGCATACAGATTTGTGTGGTCCTACTCAAACAAGATCATACTATGGAGAAAGGTATTTCATTTTTTTTGTTGATGATTTTTCTAGGATGATGTGGGTTGAGTTCTTAAAGGAGAAGTCTGAAGCCTTTGAGAAGTTCAAAATATTCAAAGCTAAAGTTGAGAATGAATCCGGATTGAAATTGAAATGTCTGAGATCAGATAGAGGAGGAGAGTTCACCTCTGATCAGTT
>MU226255.1:4219651-4248782 GCA_018584345.1 Thuja plicata
TAATGAGCATCTCACATATAAGCATATAAGTCTATCAGGTGATCCTTTTAGCATTAAGGTCCTAAACTATCGTTGACACACAAGAAGATGTATAGGAACATACCTATGCAATATTATTATTTCCCATCTTAAAATATGAAGTTATGGTGAGTTAGAATAAGTTCAGTTTAAGAAACCATCTCAAGAAGGCTCATTCTAACCTATAGCTCTTCCTAATTTCTAGTGAGCATAACCAAGACTTGATCGGGTTGGAGGGGCATTACAGTGGGTAACTATGAGTCGATCTTCGGTAGCTTTTCATGAGCATTGGAGGTCAAGGCTATTGCAAAGCGATCCTAGTGCCTCCTCCCTTTGTCATTCTTCAGATCCACAGGTTAGTTTTCTGGTTCTTGC
Organism: Thuja plicata; assembly: GCA_018584345.1. NCBI lineage: Eukaryota > Viridiplantae > Streptophyta > Pinopsida > Cupressales > Cupressaceae > Thuja > Thuja plicata. The sequence continues at coordinate 4,220,045 of MU226255.1, forward strand.
CCTTACTTAGTTTTGTTATTGTTTCAATTTTTCTTTGTTTGGTTTCTATTTTTGTGTTTCTTGTTGTTTGGTTTGCCACCCGTTGGTGGGTTGGATCTGCCAAAGGGTTGTCCGCCCTCTGTGCAGTTGTAGGATTAGTGTACATTCTATATTCTATTTTAGGGTAGCCACTGTGCATCATGTTTAGGGTGTATATTGGTGTATATTTCTATAAATAGTGTATATCTTTGTATATTTCATGTATATATGCTTTGGCCCTCGGCCCTCCTATATTTTTATGTGTATATGTTATGTATATCCCTCAGAGATCATGAGTTCTTCATGCTTTATTATGAATTTCTACCCCATGAGACTGAGCTCATCGAGACAGAGTCACCACGGTTCAAACTCAACACCTTGTTAGTTTGAACCATGGTGGCTTTCTCTCTCCTCTATCTCATCACATTGATGGTGGGATTAATTTCCCATGTATGAGCATTTAAAATTTGTCCAATCTGGCATTCATTCTTACCCCATGTCAGCCCACTCATCCTAATTAATGCCATAAACATCTTTACACCGCTTTCCATCTTACCACATGCCAATGCACATTGACCAAAGTATAGCTTGTTGCTAGTCACATCAGCAATGACTAGTTGGTCTGGACTCTAGACCTCCATCTGGATCTTGTCTTCTGCTTTTCCTTGTCACTGTGTCAGCACACTCTGGAATGATAAGGAATGTTCATTTTAGATACTCTAAAACTTTTGATGTATGTACTAACGCTTGTTTGACAGGTGCGGGTTGGTGAAGAATCTCCTAGAGTTATAACTTATGTTTATATATGTCCTAACAGTTTTCCAGTCTTGCAGGTTGCAGATAGATTAATTGAAGATGTCTAATGATTTTGCTCCTCCTAATAGTCTGGAACTACCCACCACCTCTACCCGGACAGCTACAAAATCAAAGATGGAAGGAATGTTAGTGAAGCTACCTTTGACCTCCAAGTATTTGAAGGACAAAGGTATTGCAGGATCCAAGATGGACTCCAAAGTTTAGGAAATCACAGATCTGGATCCTAGGATTTGGGCTGAATTACAAAGTTTAATCCAGGCCATTTATAGGTTAAAGGCCAAAGGGGATAAGATAGCTACTTGCTTAGCTGCCTCCGGCATCATAAAGGCTACAAACTTTCCATGTGCAGTGCAGTCACCCAAACTAATTGGGCAGCTAGCGGTACTATACAATGCGGCCACTCACTCAGTTATGCTCCCAGATCCCTGGCCACTACAATATCCCACCATAATTGTCACATTTGATGCTCCCACCTTTTCCTCTGAGTTGGGAATTCCATAGTTCAAAGGGTCTATTGTCATCACCAGGGCCAAATCATTAAAGGAATTCAGTGATGCCAAAACCATTTCCCAACAATATCTTAACAGTCAGTGGATGAAGTCTCCAAAGTGAGACTATAAAAGGATGAAGTTGGAAATTCCCTGCGGGGATTTTAAGGAGCCCATTTAGGCAGGCATCATATTTTTATGTAGGATTTTCAGAAGGCCCCATGCCTGGGAATTCTCGATGTGGATGTATTATTTTCTATACTGCATCACAACACACAATAGGAATTTCAACTGGGTGGCCATTATATCAAACCATGTGGATACCCAAATGCGGACCATCGCCCATAATTCAAAATTTTATATGACATCATATGTGCTATGGGCATTGGTACAGCAAAGGCTAGATTTTGAAGGTCTGGGAATAGCCGGGGAACTTGGGAACAGTCTGGGACAAGTTACACCATGGGATCATTATTCCCAACTGCAGTGGGAGCTTAGTTTCCTGAACTTCTATCGGGTAAATGATGCCTTCATTTACCATAGTATTCTAACACTTACCTGAGATTCTAGGTACCGTCTCTCATAGGCAGCAATGACACTGGTTAACTCCTACGGCCAATACTTCATTCAGTTTTGGCTTCACACCTACATCAGGGTGACAAGATTCAATGGGAAGCCCTATCTTTTTCCCTGGTATTGTAGGGATAGAATTATTCTCTTGGAATTTTGTAGGTAGATGATGGATCTGCATGCCTTCTCCACATTGAAGAAGGTCATCAATGTACCATTCCCTTTCTCTTGCTAGAATTACTCATGCTGCCTCACTGTGGCTTGGGAGGCAGATAATGAATTGAAAATTTTGGGGCTAGTTAAATTCAACCATGCCTAGAGAAATTATGATCCCCACGGCAAGATTGCCGCAGCACTACCTCAAGCATCCCCAACGCATAAGGAAGATGTTGAAGACTTCTAGGTAGATTGCCAAGATAGTTTTTATCTCTGGGCCCGAAAACATACAAGGATGAGCAAAGGGCTCATGGAAACGTTGGACCTTCAGACTTTCCTGAAGGGTTTCAAAGATGGCAGGCCTCTAGAAGATCCATAATACAAATGATAGGGGCTGGATAAATTAGACCTCCCTCCAGTGGATTGGGCCACTCCAGAGGATTCAATGATTGAAGGGGTATGCCACCCCAGAATAAAAGAAAGTCACAGATACTTTTCTCAGGTGTGCCCCAAGAGCACTCAAAATAAATCAACGGTCAAGAATACCATTCCTTCTTCGGCCGACGCTGGACCTTCTTCGTCTGCCATGGCTGTTGAAGTAAGTGTAAGGAAAGGGAAAGAGAAAGAGGGAGTCTAGGTGCCAAAGTCACCTCCTTAGATTCCCACCCTTTTGATGGCCTAGTTGCACGAGAAAATGGAGTCGGCAAAGTTGGCTAGCTAGAAAATCGGCATGCAAGTATTTGCTAGTCTCCTGATCACTCCAACGGCATCTACCCACCCGGTGGAGCCCCCTTCTTTGGCAGCAATGATGAATGGACAGAATTTCACTAAGGCAGAGTCTACCAACATTCTAGATACCAGAGCTTCACTCACAAGGAAAAAGAAAATGATCATGACCCCTATACCAAGTGCCACCCCCGGTATGCCAGAGAAGCTCACATTAGATGTAAGTTCAGACTCTCCTGAATTGGAAAGCATTTCAGACTCCTCTCTACCACATGATGATTTTGATGATACCTTCTCGGTGGAGGAGATTTTGAAAATTCAGCAAGGTGTTAGTCATGCGATGGAAGAAATTGAAGCTCAGGATAAATAAGAAGTCCCTGCAAAAGAAGAAATTCTCATAGAAAAGGATATATCAGAGCAAGAGGCTCGGGAATAAATCCAAACAGACCTTGAGAAAGAAAGAATACCGGTCCAGGAGACCGAGGATACACCAAGGTAGACCAAAAATGAGCAACCAATGGAAGGAGAACCCAGACCCCAGGGAACAACCGTACCCCCAACCATCACGCTCCAGGTGCCTTTGGAAACTTTGGGTGACCAAGTGCCCTGAAGCACTTTTGGTGAGGTCATAACAGCTACCACCTTGTTAAAATTTGGCCAGTGACCTCACCCACCTCCAGAAGATGTCCCAGAGGAGGAGAATATTGAAGTAAATGAGGCCAATAAGGCCCAGGAACAATAGCAGCAAATGGAACAAGAAGTCCCGGAGGAGGAAAATGAAGAAGCTACTAATACCACCAGGGAAGATGATGTCCTTTAAAATATAGAGACTGAGACCAGGGAAAAGATACCGAGTGATATTACAAGAGACGTTGGCATGGTAGAAAATATTGAGGATTCAAAAGAACAAGAAATAGGAAAAGAACAGGAACAGAAAGAGCCAGAACAAGAGCCCAAAGATAACACACATTTCAGGAATGTGCCATCGGATTCTGAAAGGGATCCTAATGAATAGGTATTGGCAGCAAGGTCATCCCAACTACCCCAATGGCTGGTAGAAACTAAGAAAAGGAAGGCTTCGGTGGTGACCACAAGCGCTGGCCGAGATGATGGCTTGGAATGTCGAGGTGAAGAAACCCAAGAAGGTGCGGGTGGTCCATACTCTTTGCACCAACCCAGTGGGTAGTACCATTGTGGTTATCACAATGCCCCAAGTAAACATAGATGCAATAGTTGTAAGGCCCAAAGAATACAACATAATAGAGGTAGATTTGGGGAAAAGAGACAAGCAAGGAGAGTGAGACTTTCTAAAAGAGGCTACTAGGGTGATAGAGGCCCGGTATATAAAACAGGGCCAGAAGCTGCAAGAAGAAATAGAAACAAACACCAATCTCCTAGCACTTCTAGCAGAATTAACACGGCCTTTGGCCAAAGTCCTCCCCGAAACCCCCTCTTTCAGATTGCCACTTGCACAAGGCAATGTAGACTATCTGCACATAATGAAGAAGAAGGTGCAAGTAGTGGATGGGTGGGTGGCTGAAGAAGTAACCACAATGAGAGAATTTTTAGCGGCATCCCTCCCAGACTTTTATAGGGTGGATCTCGTCCTTAGCCATGCGAGAAGCTTGGCTCATATATGGGAGCTAGACTTTAAAAAATATGAGAAGTGGAAGGCTGGGTTGGAGGAGATCTGCAACTTAGGTGAGGAGGTTTCCATAGAGTCCAACATTTTGGGAGAAGAATCATATGATTCCCTCCAGGTCCAGTACTCTAGACTTGCCCTAAAAATTGAGGTTTGCAAGGAACTGGTTAAGACCTTAAAAGAGAAGTTGACAGCTACCCAATATCCCTTGGGTTTATTCAAGACATTCATGGTTGGATCATCACAAGTTGACCCCTTAACCACTGGAACATGTACCTTAGAGGACCATGTCCTCAGCAAGTTTGATGAGCGAATGGAATCCCTATATCTGCCAGGTAGAGATTTTGACCAAGGAAGGTTGTCCAGATTGTCAAAGACCATGATTCGATCACATGATGCCATCAAAATGGTGGACAAATTCCAGAACGGGGCCGAAGAGGTTGAGGAAGCATTCAAGGATGTCTATAGCTAGTGGGAAAGCATCTGAGGAATAGATGAGGAAGGCCTAAGCCAAGTGATGGAAGCTTGGAAAAAATCATGAAGTAATAAAGTTCTGTAGATTTTGGAGAATCCAACCAACACCATATTTTGTATTCTTTGTTCTTTTAGAACAAAAGTTCCTAGATCCCAGAGTCTTGGATCCCACATTTTTGAATTTTTTAGGTGACCCGTGTCTCGGTTCCCAATGTTGATCGGTCACTTTCAGGGCATTAATAAAGGTTGTCAGAAGATGGGTAACTATAACAAGGCACATCAGCTTGATGGGAGGTTTCTAACATATGTTTTTCCCAAGGTACCATTTCAACATTACACCTGGTGCATCGAAGACAGGGCACTGCTTTCCCATTTATGAGGCATGTAGCCTCAATCCCTGGGGATCAGATTTCTTCTTTCTCCTGTCAAATCTCTTCTTGAGGCCGATTCTTCCACTTCAAATTTCTTGTCTTATTCTTCTGACATGTCAGGCCTTTTCTATCTTGAGGTCTTTTGTAGTGTGGTGAAGGTAGTACTGGCCACCGGGTAATGTATTTTATTGTAAAGTGTAAAATAAGTTAGGGTTAGGTTTAGATCAGAAGATGTGTATAAATAATAAGTCCAACCTCATTCCAAGGGTCGATGAAATTGATGATTTTGCAGTCCATAGCTAATATCAATCTAGTTTTCTGATTTCTTAGTTGCAGAGCTCAATGCTCCATAGTTTAAGCTTTCAGTAGTTAAATGCTCCATTGTATCATGCACCAGTGCTTGTTGGAAAGATGTTAATGAAGAAGGAAGGGTTCTCTCAATCATGTTGTTGGCACCCTATCTTCTAGGTTAATGGTATTTTATGCTTTGTGTTCTTCATGTCCTTTTCTCTAATGCTTAAAGTAGATTAACGACCTCCTTTCATTTGCTACTGATAAAATATGAACTGATGGTTGTGTATTTCTTCAGTATTTAGTGTAGTGTGTTAGAGCATTGTTGATGTTTTGAATATTTAGCATAACTATAGGTAGATGAAATACTTCTAACTTTGCAATATCTTTTTAAGTTTATTTTCTAAATGAATGCAGGCTTGGAGAAAACCCCACTTACCTGAATCCCTGGAGTTGATGAGTTGAAGGTAACCAACTATCCCCCTTGAAAACAGTCACATCTCCCAACTAAGCTCTACACTATCAAGACCTGACTCTCATGTGCTTGGAGGCCCAGGGAATCTCATTTCCCCAGACAACCTTTATAGGTGAAGTTGGCCGGTACCCCGGTACCTAGTGAAAACTTACATCTATTGGCGGACCTGGTCATAAAGTCCCATCAATAGAAAGTAGCACTAGAAGGAGGGCATGAACTCATCCCCCTCTCAAGATTCAGATTTTACACCGCCAGAGGGTTACCCAAGCCATAGTTTTAGGAGTCAAGCCTTCAGTGGGATTGGATCATTCTCCCTAGTGAGATTTGAAAGACTCCTTAGATTAGCCCCCAATCCTGGAAGGTTTGTCAAACTCGAGCCCCCTGCTCAAAAGAAACAGACCCTGAAACTCAAGCTAGCCACCATTATCTAGGGATCAAGCATACCACATAATACCCAAGCCCCCCAGACAATCCTAGGGATTAATGCTCAATATAGTCAAGATCCAACTCCCCTAATGGTTGCTTATTTTGGAAATACCGGGTCCCCAATGGGAACTTTTTCAAGTGCAGCTAATGATTTACCCCCGCACCCTGAAAAGATTTGTCCCCGATATGAGCACTTAGGCTCACGAATCACAGAAGAGCATCTGCAAGCATATAAAGATTCCATGAACTGACACTGGATCCAACATTAGGATGTTGTGACTCAGATGTTTCCTCTGTCCCTGGGACAGAATGAATTGAACTGGTACCTCAATCTTCCCACCAACTCCATTAACAATTGGCAGGACATGGAAGATTCCTTCCTGGCTGCCTTTCGCGTACACGTGGACCCAGCTTGGTTCCATAGCCACTTCATTTCCATCAGGAAGGAACCAAATGAACCCCTTGCAATATTTAATCAACAATTCCAACGTGCCCTGAAGCGGTGCATGGGTTCCTTCATCCCATCAGTAGAAGTGACTATTCAGACCTATCTCAATGCGATGGACCCCTTCATTGCCACTCTCCTTTGGAGAACTACTGTCCTGGGTGACTAGGATACTTTGGCGAAAGTTTACAACCTAGCCTTAGAACTGTCCCACGGCCTCAACAAATCCCCGGGTGGGATTGGGTAGAGCACACCATATAACATGATTAGTAGTGGAACCTCTTACCCTTGGGGATACAACCCCAATTTGGCAATGGGTGCCCCCGCAATGGCTATGAATCTTGCACCACTGTTGATAGACCAATAGGCCTAGTATGTGTCCCTGTCACAAACCTAGAGGACACCGGGTCTAGAATCTTTTCCTTGGAACCAGCAGCAGCAGGCACAACAACCATAGACACAATTGCCCAGAGTGCCTTTTTTCCAGTCATTCACGGCTGGAGGATTGTTTCCCTTGACTTTGGTGAACACTACCAATTTTCTAGGGAACCAACAACAACAACTGTTGCACTATGACACAAACACTCAGTTGACCACCGAGGTTAAATCCCTCTGGTGAATACTATCGACCCTGACTGTGGACATGGGTCAACTGAAGGCGGGGTCTTACACACCTGAGAACTCCAATTCCCAGAGAGGGAATATTTTCTCCCACCAATGAAATAATAATGCTGGAGAGAGAAATTTTAACAACAGGCCTCAACCCAACCAATAGAAATGGAATAACAATGCAAACACCAGAGGTCTGCCTCCAAACAAAAATGCCAATCAGAGTGGTGCTGGACCATCCCATTTCACACCAGTCACAGACTTCCAGCCTATGACCAATTGGTGTAGATTGCATGACATAGGCTCCCACAATGAGGTAAACTATGCCACACTGGAGAAATTCATCATGATTTCCTAGCTAGACAGACAATAAGCATCTGATCCTACTCCCCTATAGCCTCCTATGCAAGAGCCCACTCATGATGCATTCACCTGTGAGCCCGTCTTCTTTGAGACCACCAGAGAAGATGAAGAAGAATCTAAACTGTAGGGATTCTTTGATGAATCAATTCTGGCCTTTGAGGCCAATGCCTTCACCAACCCATAGGCTCCCTACAACACTCGAAGCCAGGCTGGTAAAGGACCAATTTACATGCTAACACCTCCTAAAGACACTCCTCCATAGGATAATACAACTGACCAGCCTCCCCTCCAAAAGGTTCTAGCTCTAACCAAGCAAAGGACCCGGCCGAGCAAAGCCACCAATTCTTTGGAGGAAGATTCAACATCACAAAGGCATTAGAACAAACTACCACCTCCATGGCCTTGATGGAAGTTTTGCTGAACTGTCCCAAGCAGAAGAAGTATCTTCTAAAGCTCTTGGGAAACTCAAAAGCTAGCAGTCGCCCACCCAAGACTATCTCTTTTGAGGACACCAACGCGACCGTCTTCTAGGGAAATACTGAAGATCCTCCCTTCCTTCTAGGCTTGAAAATACAAGGGAAAAACATACAAAAGTGCCTAGTAGATTTAGGAGCTTAAGGTAACATCATGCCCCTATCCATATAACAAAAGCTTAGATTCAGACCCACCCCATCTAATGGTGCAGTAATCCAACTAGATAAATTTACTGTAAAAATGGTGGGTGAATTGAATAATGTCTGGATACAGCTCATCTAGGGCCCCAGAATAGCAAGCATAATCGATATCCAAGTGGTGGACATCCTAGAGACTTATGGGATGTTATTATGTCAGAATTGGTCTAAGTCCCTGAATAGATACTTTTCGACCAACTTCTCCCACTTATGGCTCCCTTGGGAAAGAGAATCTAACAAGATCTGGGTTGAAAGTGAACCTCAGATGAACTAGGCCCTCAATGAGATTGGAAGGGTGAATGAGGTCTTATTCTTTGAGAGTTCCCTCGGGGTGTACCAACCCCTTGAAATATTAACGTTTGATTTCACCCCCAGGGAGGATCTCATAGTTTTGCAGAGAACCCAGGACCTGGAAGAAAAATTGAGGGTTGAGGTTAACTCTCAAGGTGCCACTGCGACCCCTGCCACACTCTTATCAGGAACTTGGTGCCGGGTACATTACCATAAACACTCAAAGCTAGAGTGTGAGCCTTGTCTTTCTGTTGCTACCCAACACATTGATGCCTTTTGGAACAAACATCATGTAGTTGATTCCCCAGAGCCCAGTATACCTACTAGAAGCACTTCTTCAGTGCCTCTTCTCTGGGGATCTCAATCCCAAATCCCTCTAGAGGTAAACCTCACCCACGTACCATTAGTATGGGAGGAAACTCCTCCCAAGTCTCCCAAAGATAATCCAAATATTGCTCTATCTTCCGAGCCCCAGACAACAAATGATGATTTGTGGACCCTTAAGTTTGATGGGTCCTGATCCAAATAGGGCTGTGGTGCCAGAGTAGAATTAATCAACTCGTAGGGGAAATTCTTCCTTGCATCCCAGAGGCTATAGTTCAACTACACAAACAATGTCATGGAGTATGAGGCCTTGGTCCTTGGAGTCCTATTTGCATTAATGAAGGGAATCACCCACCTCTGGGCCCTGGGTGATTTAGAGTTGATTATCAAACAAGTCCAGAGTCAATACATGTGTTATGATAAGAGGCTAGCTGCATACCACAACTGAGTATGGATCCTTGTTGAATATTTAGATGCCTTTGGCATTGATCTTATTCCCTGGTGATGCAACTATGTCCCAGATGCCCTTGCTGTTTCTGCCAACACACTTGAGCCTATGGACGGCTCGCAACTCAGGAGATTTTCCATTGAGTTGATCCCCACCCTATCCATTCCAAATAATGTCACCCACTTTCAGGTTTTTGAGGAAAATCAGCATATCCTGGCCTTCATGGCCAATGTTGGTGTCTTCGAGGACTAGATAGTGGAGGAATGAGACCACGATGACACTGGACAGGGTGATGAAGATGATGGGATCATGGACCTACCAACCAACACCATCCTGAAGGAGATGGTCACACTTGAAGGAATCTTCAACTCAGACCCTCGAGGCTGGGAAAAGATATCGTCCTCCTCTGAGGGAGGTAAATTTGAGAAAGTGAACATTGGCTAGCCTGATGAAGAGAAAATGATACACATCGGCACCTCTTGCTCCCCGGAGGAAAAGGAGAAGATTCTTGTGATTCTCTGAGAATACATAGATGTGATCACATGGGGGTGTGAGGATTTGAAGATATATGACACATCTATTATGACTCATACCATCCCACTCAAACCTAATGCTAAGCCTTTCTGTAAAAAGCAATGACCTGTCAACCCACTAATCGAGCCTCTAATTTGTTAGGAGGTGCAAAAATTAGTGTCAGCCTGGATAATCTTTCCAATCTGGCATACTACGTGGGTTGCTAACCTGGTCCCTATGAGAAAGAAGAGTGGTGAAATTTTCCTTTGCGTGGATTTCTGAAATTTGAATAGGGCCTCCAAGAAAGATAATCACCCTCTCCCCTCATTGGATGAGGTGTTACAGAAAGTGAATAAATCCTAAATGATGTCTTTCTTGGATGGGTACTCCAGATATAACCAAGTCATGGTTAAATATGAGGATAGAGACAAAATGATGTTAACCACCAAGTGGGGAACATTTTAATATCATAGGATTCCCTTTGGCTTGATTAACGCAGGGGCCACATTTTAGAAGGCCATGGATATTGCATTCAAGGGCCTTGTGAACTAGTGCATAATCATCTACATGGATGATTTGACTATCTTTTCCTGGGACAGGCGTGATCATTTCGCCCACCTCACCCAAATTTGTGAGAGATGTTGCTGGTACAGAATATCCCTCAACCCCAAGAAGTGCATATTTGGGGTCACTAAAGGGAAGTTTCTTGAGCATATTATCTCTGAGAAGGGTATATCCATTGACCTTGAGAGAGTTAAAGCACTACTAAATCTGCAAATGCCCAGTAGCAAGAAAGAGATGCGATCATTCTTCAGAAAGATCAAATTTGTTTGGCGGTTCATCACTGGATTTTCCAAAATCGTGAAGCCACTCAATGAGATGATGAAGAAAGATACCAAAATTGAGTGTAGTCCTGAAGCAAGGTGGGCATTCACCCAGATTAAACAGACAATAACAGAGGCACCAGTCCTGGCTAGTCTAGTTGTGACAGTATTGACCCAAAAGGTCGAAGGGGAAGAATGACCAATAGATTTTATGAGCTCCCCCTTTAAGAATGCCAAAGTCTGGTATTTATCACTGGGAAAATAGGCCTTTGCTCTTGTTCGTACTGTGAAGAAATTCTGAAATTATATTCTCTGGAGCAAGGTGCATGCTATCATCCCAGACCAGGCTATAAAATCTCTACTGATGCAAAGTGAATTGGGTGAAAGGTGGGGAAAATGGATGGCCATCCTCCAAGAATATGATTTAGAAATGCAACCCATGAAGATTGTTTGAGGTCAGGGACTAAGCAGAGCGATGGCAGAAGAGACTCCCCACATTGAATCTCAAACATACACAGTGGAGTCTATCACTCGAGACCCATGGTACATAGATCTGGTGTACTTGTTAAATAACTGATGTTTGGAGGGGTTGCCTCCTAACAGACATCGCACCCTGCAATTGAAAAGCACACACTTCATGATAAAAAATCTACACTTTTCTGCAAGAATTATGAGGGATTGTACCTCTGGTGCATCGATAGGGTTCAAGCTGCAAAAATAATTGGAGAATTTCATGGGAATTTTGGAACTAGGCATGGCTCAGGTGATGCCACCACCCATAAGATCCTTCAGGCTAGATACTATTGGCCCTGTATCTTTAAAGATGTCTACACTCACATCTGGAAGTGCCATACTTGCCAGACCGTAGCACATTGTGAGCATAACCCGGCTATGCCTTTGCAGCCAATTTTTGAAGCTAGACCTTTTTCCCAATGGGCATTTGACTTTATCGATGAAATCAACCCCAACTTGTCTGCCAACCACCGATACATCCTAACTGCAACTGATTACTGCACCTGGTGGTTTGAAGCCATACATTGTAAAAACAACATGACAGATGTAGTTATCGAATTCCTAGAAGAAAACATCATCACAAGATTCAGAATGCCCTTTACTATAGTATGTGACAATGGTTCAAATTTTTCTTTGGCACAACTATTTGAGTGGACCTACGACTGGAAGATCACTCTGAAGTTCTCCAACAATTATTATCCCCAGGGGAATGGTGTTGCTGAATCGACTAACAAAAATTTGCTTGAAGTGATCAAACACCTATTAGAATAGAATCCCTGGGATTGACACCAAAAGATGAGATTTTCCCTCTAGGTGGATCACATTCAAATTAAGGCTGCCCTGGGAACATCTCCATTCCATCTGGTTTACAGCCAGAACCCAGTGTTCCCCATTAACTTATAGATCCTAGTTTTATAGTTCATCTAGGAATTCAGCAACCGAGACAACATCATGGAGGTTCGGCTCCAAAATTTGGTGCAAATGGAAGAACAACAAGACTTAGCCCTTGAACACTTTGCACGTCAAAAAGTAGTGGTAAATGATGGTTTGACCGAAGAGCACAATACAAGGCCTTTCAGATTTTGGACTTGGTCCTTTTGTGGGATAAAGCCCGGGAAAAGAAAGGAAAGCAAACCAAATTCCAATGGCTCTGGCTTGGACCATACTTGATCTCACAGATCTGTGGGGAAAATACCTATCGCCTTAGTACCTTGACTAGAGAACCCATCCCGTTGCCTATCAATGGAGAGCTTCTCAAAAATTACTTCGAATGAGGCAAGTTTTTCCAGAGTTGTATTATATGTAAATCTTCTTGCTTGTAAATATTTCTTTCTCGGTGTCCCCATTTGAGGTGCCTTGTTTTGTAAATAGTTTTGCTAGCTATCCTCTGGGACTTCCCCTTTCTATTTATTTCACTTTCAGTTTTGTTCTTTCTTTTCTGGGTTTCTAGTGTTTTTCTCCCCTTTTGTAGGCCTGTATGCTTTGCATGACATGTAGTCTCTGGGATGATGCCTTCTGCATGTGTTGAATTTAGAATCTATTGTTAGCATGGTGGAATTCATCTGGTCTTTGGAGTTATTTCATAAGTTTGGTGGTAAACTATGAGTAATCTTCATCAGATCTATCCCTAGAAGTCTGGTAATTAGTTAAATCAAGATTAAGGGAAACAAGTAATCAGACACACCAAGAGTATATTGGTCGCACTGGTTGGCTGACCCAAGTCTAAACTTTTAAGATTATTTCTAGGTCTAGAGTTTTCCTTCCCCATTTAGAAAATTAAGGTGGGTGGAGGGGTGAAAGAAGTACCGCCATTAAATTTGGCTAAGCTTAAGCTTAATGGTGAAAGAAGTACCACCCTCCCACCCAACAGAGAATAAAATAATAGAAGAAAAGATGGGACAAAACTCTGGTATCCAGGAGAAATGAGAAAACTTGACAACTTCGAGTTGATATATTTAGTGCCTCTTCTCTGCTTCTCCCAGAGGTCATCGACTTGACTTCCTTCCAAAGCACACACTTCGTAACTGATGAAAGACCATGGATTGAATCACGTATGGCCAGATTTTCTCAGATGTTTCATGCCTTGCAAGAAAGATGCTTTGAGTAACAATTGCTTCCAATTTTGCTAACCAGAGATTCTGTGGTTCTCGAATGTGCTAAAGCATTCATCCCAGATAGTCACCATTTGTTATTCCCTACATACCCATCCCTACATTTTGTGTGCCAAATGTTGCGTCCCTCTTTTTTCTCTTTTGGCCATTGTCTTGTTTTCTTTGCCTTAGTTTCTTTTGTTTTCCTCTGTGGGTTTTTATTCCCATGAGGTTTGTTTTGTTTTCTCTTTTGTCTTTCATGTCTCTGGGACCCAGTCCCAGAGTTGGTTTGTTTCCTTTGTAGAGCCAGATTCTGGACTCTGGGATTCTCTTCCATGATGTCTCCTTCTCACAAGAGACATGGTTGTTTGAAATCCTTGGGCCCAAAGTCTGGAGGTTTGCCTGTTCTGAAGTTCATGGGAAAGAAGCTAACTTTATTTTTTTACCTTGGGTATAAATAGGATTTACATGTCACTTTCAAAATTACCGCGATTAAAAACACTTAGACTTTTAGAGTGATTCCTTGGCAATTTGAGTGCGATTAAGTATGAATTGTTTTGAGCTTAGTGGGGAGCTATGAGTTGATATTTGGTAGTTGTTCATGAGCGTTGGAGGTCAAGGCTATTGTAGAGCGATCCTAGTGCCTCCTCCCTTCACCGTTATTCAGATCCACAAGTTGGTTTTATGGTTCTTTCCCTTGCTTCATTTTGTTTTTTTTTCAGTTTTGCTTTGTTTTGTTTATATTTTTGTGTTTCTTATTGTTTGGTTTGCCACCCATTGGTGGGTTGGCTCTACCAGAGGGTTGTCCACCCTCTGTGTAGTTGTAGGATTAGTGTACATTTTGTATTCTATTTTAGGGTAGCCATTGAGCATCATGTTTAGGGTGTATATTGCTATAAATAGTGTATATCTTTGTATATTGCATGTATATATGCTTCAGCCCTTGGCCCTCCTATATTTTTATGTGTATATGTTATGTATATCCCTTAGAGCTCACGAGTTCTTTATGCTTTGTTATGCATTTTTACCCCACGAGACCGAGCTCATCAAGATAGATTCACCACGGTTTGAACTCAGCACCTCGCTGGTTCAAACCATGGCCACTTTCTCTCTCCTCTGTCTCATCGCATTGATGGCAGGGTTAATTTCCCATGTATGACCATTTAAAATGTGTCTAATCCAGCATTCATTCTTGCCCCGTGTCGGACCACTCATCCTAATTAATGCCATAAACATATTTACGTTGCCTGCCATCTTACCACGTGCCAACGCATGTTGACTGAAGTATGGCTTGTTGCTAGTCACATCAGTAATGACTAGTTTGTTTAGACTCTGAACCTCCATCTGGATCTTGTCTTGTGCTTTTCCTTATCACTGTGTCACCACACTCCGGAATGATAACTCATGTTCATTTTAGATACTCTGGAACTTTTGATGTATGTACTAACACTTGTTTGACAGGTGTGGGTTGGTGAAGAATCTCCCAGAGTTATAACTTATGTTTATATATGTCCTAACAATTTTCTAGTCTTGCAGGTTGTGGATAGATTAATTGAAGATGTCTGATGATTTCACTCCTTCTGATATTCTAAAACTACCCACCACCTCTACCCAGACAGCTACAAAATCAAAGATGGAAAGAATTTTAGCGAAGCTGCCTTTGACCTCCAAGTATCTGAAGGATGGAGGTATTGTGGGATCCAAGATAGAATCCAAAGTTTAGGAAATCACGGATCTGGATCTCAGGACTTGGGCTGAATTACAAAGTTTAATCTAGGCTATTTATAGGTTAAAGGTCGAAGGGGATAAGATAGCTACTTTCTTAGCTGCCTCTGACATCATAAAGGCTACAAAATTTCCATGTGCGGTGTAGTCACCCAAACTAATCCGGCAGCTAGCGGTACTATACAATGCAGCCACTCGCTCAATTTTTCTCCCAGATGCTCGACCACTACAATGTCCCACCATAATTGTCACATTGGATGCTCCCACCTTTGCCTCTGGGTTGGGAATTCTATAGTTTAAAGGGTCCTTTGCCATCACCAGGGCCAAATCATTAAAGAAATTTGGTGAGGCTAAAACCATTTCCCGACAATATCTTAACATTCAGTGGCTGAAGTCTCCAAAGCGAGACTATAAAAGGATGAAGTTGGAAATTCCCCGTGGGGATTTCAAGGAGCCCATTCAAGCAGGAATCATATTTTTATACAGGATTTTCGAATGGCCCCATGCTCAGGAATTCTTGGCGTGGATGAATTATTTTCTATATTGCATCACAACACACAACAAGACTTTCAACTGGGCATCCATTATATCAAACCATGTGGATACCCAAATGCGGATCGTCATCTAGAATTCACAAATTTATATGACATCATATGTGCTGTGGGCATTGTCACAGCAAAGGCCAGCTTTTCAAGGTCTGGAAATAGCTGGGGAACTTGGGAATAGTCTGGGACAAGTTACACCATGGGATCGTTATCCCCAACTACAGCGGGAGCTTAGTTTCCTGAACTTCTGTCGGGTAAATTATGCCTTCATTTACCATAGTATTCTAACACTTAATCAAGATTCTGGGTACCATCTCTCATAGGTGATAATGATGCTGGTTAACTCCTACGACCAGTACTTCATTTAGTTCTGACATCACACCTACATTAGGGTGACAAGATTCAATGGTAAGCCCTATCTTCTTCCCCGGTATTGTGGGAATAGAATTATTCTCTTGGAATTCTGTAGGCAGAAGATGGATCTGCACGCCTTCTTCACATTTAAGAAGGTTGTCAACATACAATTCCCTTTCTCTTGTGGGAATTACACATGCAGCCTCACCACGGCTTGGGAGGCAGATAATGAATTGAAAAGTTTGGGGTTGGTTGAATTCAACCACACCCAGAGAAATTATGATCCTCGCGGCAAGATTGTTGCGGCACTACCTCATGCGTCCCCACCGCATAAGGAAGATGTTGAAGACTTCTGGGTAGATTGCTAGGATAGTTTTGATATCCAAGCCTGACAACATAGAAGGATGAGCAAAGGGCTCATGAAAATGCTGGACCTTTAGACTTTCTTGAAGGGTTTCAAAGATGGCGGGCCTCTGGAAGATCTAGAATACAAAGGACAAGGGCTGGATAAATTAGACCTCCCTGCAGTGGATTGGGCCACTTCGGAGGATTTAACAATTGAAGGGGTATGCTACCCCATCATAGAAGAAAGTCACAGGTACTTTTCCTGGGTGTGCCCCAAGGGCACTCAAAAGAAATCAACGGTTAAGAAGACCATTCCCTCTTCGGCCGATGCCAGACCTTCTTTGTCCACCGTGGACGCTGAAGTAAGTGTAAGTAAAGAGAAAGAGAAAGAGGGAGTCTAGGTTCCCAAGTCACCTCCTCAGATTCCCACCCTTTTGATGGCCCAGTTGCATGAGAAAATGGACTCACCAAAGTTGGCTAGCCAGCAAATCAGCATGCAAGTATCCGTCGGTCTCCCGATCACTCCAACGAAATCTGCCTGCTCAGTGGAGCCCTCTTCTTTGGCAGCAATGATGAACAGATAGAATTTCACTAAGGTGGAGTCTACCAACATTCTGGATACCAGGGCTTCACTCACAAGGATAAAGAAAATGGTCATGACCACTTTACCAAGTGTCACCCCCAGTATGCCAGAGAAGCTCCCAGTAGATGTAAGTTCAGACTCTCCTAAACTGGAAGGCATTTCAGACTCATCTCTACCACATGACGATTTTGATGATACCTTCTTGGTGGAGGAGCTTATAGAAATTCAGCAAGGTGTTAGTCATGCGGTGGAAGAAATTAAAGCTCGGGATGAAGAAGAAGTCCCCGTAGAAGGAAAAAATCCCATAAAAAAGGATATATAAGAGCAGGAGGCTCGAGAAGAAATATAAATAGAACCTGAGCAAGAAAGAATACCAATCTAGGAGACCGAGGATACACCAAGGTAGACAAAAAATGAGTAGCTGATGGAAGGAGAACCTGGACCCCAGGCAACAACTGTACCCCCAACCATCACGCTCCAGGTGCCTTTGGAAACTTTGGGTGACTAAGTGCCCCGAAGCACTTTCGGTGAGGTCGTAACAGCTGCCGCCTTGTTAAAATTTGGCTAGCAACCTCACCCACCTCCAAAAGATGTCTTGGAGGAGGAGAATATTGAAGTAGATGAGGCCATTAAGGCCCAGGAACAACAGCAACAAATGGACCAAGAAGTCCTAGAGGAAGAAAATGAAGAAGCTGCTAATACCACTAGGGAAGATGAAGTCCCTAAAAATACAGAGACTGAGACCAGGGAAAAGATCTTGAGTGATATTATAGGAGACGTTGGCATGGCATAAAATATCAAGGATTCAAAAGAACAAGAAACAGGAAAAGAACAGGAACAGAAAGAACCAGAACAAGAGCCTGAAGATAATACACATTCTGGGAATGCGCTGCCAGATTCTGAAAGGGACCCTAATGAATAGGTATTGGTAGCAAGGCTGTCCCAGCTACCCCAATGGCTGGTAGAAAATAAGAAAAGGAAGGCACCAACAGTGACCACAAGCACTCCAATCTCATTGGCTGAGATGATGTCTAGGAATGCCGAGGTGAAGAAACCCAAGAAGGCGCAGGTGGTCCATACTCTCCAGACCAACCTAGTGGGCAGTAACATTATGGTTATCGCAACACCCCTAGTAAACATAGATGTAGCAGCCATAAGGCCTAAAGACTACAATATAATAGAGGTATATTTGAGGAAAAGAGACAAGCAAGGAGAGCTAGACTTGCTAAAAGAGGCTACCAAGGTGATAGAGGCCCAGTATATAAAACAGGGCCAGAAGCTCAATGAGGAAAGAGAAACAAATGCCAATCTCCTAGCGCTTCTAGCAGAATTAACAAAACCTTTGGCCATAGTCCTCCACAGAACCCCCTCTTCCATATTTCTGCTTGCACAAGGCGATGTAGACTCTCTGCGCATAATGAAGAAGAAGGCACAAGCAATGGATGGGTGGGTGGCTGAACAAGTAACTGCAATGAGAGAATTTTTAGCTGCATCCCTCCTGGAATTTTATAGGGTGGATCTCTTCCTCAGCCATGTGAGAAGCTCCACTTAGATATGGGAGCTAGACTTTGAAAAATATGAGAAGTGGAAGGTCGGGTTGGAGGAGATTCGTAGCCTAGGTGAGGAGGTTGCCAAAAAGTCTTGCATTTTGGGAGAAGAATCATATAATTCCCTCCAAGTCTAGTACTCCAGACTTGCCCTCAAAATTGAGGTTTGTAAGGAACTGGTTAAGATCTTAAAAGAGAAGTTGATAGCTTCCCAATATCCCTTGGGTTTATTCAAGACATTTGTTGTTGGGGTATCACAAGTTGACCCCTTCACCACTGGAACATGTACCCCGGAGGACCATTACATCAGCAAGTTCGACAAGCAGATGGAATCCTTGTATCTGCCAGGAAGAGATTTTGACCAAGGAAGGTTGTCCAGATTGTCAAAGACCATGATTCGGTCACATGATGCCATCAAAATGGTCGAAAAATTATGGAATGGGGCCAGAGAGGTTGAGGAAGTGTTCAAGGCTATCCATAATCAGTGGGAGAGCATCCAGGGTGTAGACTAGGAAGGCCTAAGCCAAGTGATGGAAGCTTGGGAAAAATCATGAAGTAATAAAGTTCTCAGGATTCCAAATAATCCAACCAACACCATATTTTGTATTCTTTATTCTTTTAGAACACAAGTTCCTAGATCTCGGAGTCCCAGATCCCACATTTTTGAATTCTTCAGGTGACTTGTGTCTCGGTTCCCAATGCCGATTGGTGATTTTTAGGGCATTAATAAAGGTTGTCAGAAGATGGGTAACTGCACCAAGGCACGTTAGCTCGATGGGAGGCTTTTGACAGATGGTCTTCCCAAGGTGTCATTTCAATGTTACACTTGGTGCATTAGAGATAGGGTGTTGCTTTCCCATTTATGAGGCATGTAGCTTTGATCCCCGGGGGATCAGATTTCTTCTTTCTCCTCTCATCTCAAGGCTGATTCTTCCACTCCATCTTTTTTGTCTTATTCTTCTGACACGTTAGGTCTTTTCCATCTTGAGGTATTTTGTAGCATGGTGCAGGTAGTACCAGCCACTGGGTAATGTATTTTATTGTAAAGTGTAAAATAAGTTAGGGTTAGGTTTAGGTTAGAATATTTGTATAAATAATAAGTCTAACCTCATTCCCAGGGTCAGTGAAATTGATGATTTTGCAGTCCATAGCTAATAGCAATCTGGTTTTCTCATTTCTTAGTTGCAAAGCTCAATGCTCCATAGTTTAAGCTTTTAGTAGTTAAATTATCCCTTGGGGACACCATTGTATCATGCACCAGTGCTTGCTAGAAAGATATTAATGAAGAAGGAAGGGTTCTCTCAATGATCTTGTTGGCACTCTATCTTCTAGGTTAATGGTATTTTATGCTTTGTGTTCTTCATTTCCTTTTCTCTAATGCTTAAAGTAGATTAACGACCTCCTTTCTTTTGCTACTGATAAAATATGAACAGATGGTTGTGTATTTCTTCGGTATTTAGTGTAGTGTGTTAGAGCATTGTTGATATTTTGAATATTTAGCATAACTATAGGTAGATGAAATACTTCTAACTCTACAATATCTTTTTAAGTTTATCTGCTAAATGAATGTAGGCTTGGAGAAAACCCCACTTACATGAATCCCTAGAGTTGATGAGTTGAAGATAACCAACTATCCCCCTCGAAAATAGTCACATCTCCCAATTGAGCCCCACACTGTCGAGACCCAACTCTCATGTGCTTGGAGGCCCAGGGAATCTCATTTCCCCAAACAACCTTTATAGGCAAATTTGGTCGGTACACCAGTACCTGGTGACAACTTACATCTGTTAGTGGACCCGGTCACAAAGTCCTGTCAATAGAATCCTCTAGTGAAAACCTTTCTGAGGCACTAGAGGAGGGAGAAGCTGACCTTTTGTTTATATCACTAAAACTAGAAGTGTCATCTATGGTTATCAAAGACACTATCCCGATCAACCTGGGCACAAAAGAAGATCCACACATCACTTACATTGCAGTTTCTCTCAGTGATCAAGAAAAGAAAGACATGATAGCATTCCTTCATAAACATAAAATCAAATTTTCCTGGACTTACAAGGATATGCCCTGGCTCGATATAGATCTTTTTATGCACCATCTTGCTATGTATCCTAGTGTGAAACCTATTAAACAAAAAATCTGCAAGATGCATCCACAAGTCAGACTGGTAGTCAAAGTAGAGCTTCAAAAAATGATGGATTCTGAATTAATCAGACTAATAGACTATCCTGAATGGGTCTCCAATATTTTCCCAGTAGGAAAACTCACTGGGGGCATTCACATCTTCACTGATCTCAGAGACCTAAACCTGGCATGCCCTAAGGATTATTTTCCACTCACAAATATCAACATTATAGTGGATTTGACTGCTGGACACGAGATGTTGTCCATCATGGATGGATTCTCTGGTTACAATCAAATTAGGATAGCACTAGAAGACTAATAGAAAACTGCATTCACAACACCTTGGGGTACCTTCTGTTATTAGGTGATACCCTTTTTCCTTGAGAATACTGGTGCCACATATCAAAGAGAAATGACTACCATCTTTCATGACCTTTTACATGTCATCATGGAAGATTATGTAGATGATCTTTTGGTAAAATCTAAGACAAGAGAATCACACATTTCTATCCTCACTACCATCTTTGAGTGATTGGAGAAGTATAAGCCATGGCTAAATCCCAAGAAGTGTGTCTTTAGAGTACAATTTGGTAAGCTGCTAGGATACATTGTGTCACGGTGCAGAATTGAAGTGGATCCAAAGAAAGTAAAAGCAATCCTAGAAATGCCACCACCTAAAACATTGAAACAATTGAGCAGTTTACATGGAAAATTGCAATCAATCAAAAGATTCATGTCACAACTGGCAGATAAGCTACATCTGTTTTCTCATCTCCTATGCAAGAATATCAAATTTCAATGGGATTACTTATGTTAAAATGCATTTGAGAAACTAAAAGTCTATCTTGCTAATCCACCTGTGTCAGTACCACCTGGTGCTGGTCGTCCTCTGATTTTGTATATATATGCTACAAAGGTCACGTTGGGAGCCCTTCTGGCAAATTAGATGATACCAGCAAAGATCAAGCAATTTACTACCTCAGCAGGACTCTTATTGGTTATGAGTTGAATTATTCCCTAATTGAAAAAGCATGTTTGGATATTGTTTTTTATACATAGAAACTATGACATTATATTCTTAATCATAAGATTCATCTTGTTGTCAAAATTGATCCACTCAAGTATCTCCTAGCATGTGCTTCTCTCACTGGTCGTACAACAAAATGGGTTATGGTCCTTAGTGAATTTGACATTGTCTATGTGGATCACAAAGCTATCAAAGGACAAGTAATTGCAGATAAGCTAGCTGAAGCACCCGTTGACGGTAAACATCCATTGATCACTAATTTTTTTCAGATGAATCAGTCCTCAATCTTGCCCCGAGTACCACATGGAAACTTTATTTTGATAGATCCTTCACTTAGAAAGGATCGGGGATAGGAATCTTGTTTGTTACACCAAAAGGAGATCTCATCCCTAAATCTTATAAATTACAATTTCTTAGTACCAAAAACATTGCATAATATGAAGCCCTTGTACTTGGACTCCGTCAGGCCATACAATGGAAGATTCTCAATTTTTTGGTGCTTGGTGATTCACAATTGGTTATCAAACAAGTTATGGATGGATATGAAACAAAGGATGATAAGTTACTTCCCTATCATTGTATAGTTGAAGATCTCAAAACACATTTCACCAAATTGATCTTCCAAAAGATCCCCCACACAAATAGCAAAGCAGTAGATGCCATGGATACTATTGGGTCCTTGATCACCATGCTATAACACAGGACACAGTGTGAGTTTCTTTTTGAGAATCTTATGGTCCCTGCCTGTGACAAACCAAATTCTAAAATGGTGTGTGAAATTGCTGATCCTAATTACCCATGGTACCAAGAAGTATATTCCTACCTATGTGATGGACATACCCCACTTGCTTTAACCCTCAATCAATGTAAAACCTTCATTCATCACACTTCCCGATACACAATCCTTGGTGATATCCTTTTCCAAAATCATTTTGATGGAGCTCTTTTAAGGTATCTGAAATCTAATGAAGCACAAATGTCCTTGGAGGAGGTACATCAAGGAATCTGTGGGGCTCACTCTAGTGGACTTACTTTGGCCAAAAATTTGTTACGCACTGGATATTACTGGCCTACTATGGAACAATATGCCTACAACTATGTGAAGAAGTGTGTGCCTTGTCAACAACATGGTGATTTGATACATGCCCCCTCCCAATCCCTTTAGCCCACCATCACCCCTTGGCCTTTTTATCAATGGGGTCTCGACCTCGTTCGCTAGATTTTCTCTAATTCTTCTAATGGCCATAAATACATCCTTGTTTCTACTAAGTACTTTACCAAGTGGGTCAAAGCTATTATTCTCACCTACACCACTGGAAAACAGATTTTGAAGTTCATTTTGAACTATCTTATCTGTCTCTATGGCATTCCTTAGGATATCATTATTTATAATGGAGGACCTTCCAAGAATAAGGATGTCACAAAACTATGTAGGAAATTCAGCATTACCCATCATACATCTTCCAAATACTTCCGCAAGGCAATGGTCAAGCAGAGGCTACAAATAAAACCATCCTCAGAATCCTTAAAAAATAGTCAATGAAGCTGGCCGCAATTGTCACCTTCACCTTAATCCCTCCCTTTGGGCCTACTATACCTTCATTCAAACCCCCACTAGAGCCACCCCCTTTGCCCTTTTTTATGGTACTGAGGCTATTCTACCCATCATAATTGAGCTCCCTTCCCTCAGTATTTCTCTCAAGAATCTATTTTTTGAAGAAGAATATAGGGTTTCCTGCTTGCAAGAGATAGAACTCCTTGATGAGAGATGCCTTAGTGCCATAAACCACCTCCGCATGTATCAAAATTGCCTTCACCTTTAGTTCAATAAAAGGATCAAACCTCGTCAGTTTGAGGTTGGTGATCTTGTCCTACTGCATAATATAAAGAACCTCGAGAACTATGAAAAGAAAGGAAATTTTGGACCTAATTGGTTGAGGCCCTTCATCATCACAACAAAGTATGGCTTTGGTGCTTATTAGATTGCTTCACCAGAGGGAGATCCAATCCCTAATCTTGTAAATATTGTACGTCTCAAGCACTTCTATGCTTGATCCTTCAGCAGTCCGTTGTACAACTGAAAAATCTCAAAATTCAAAAAAATCAGAAAACCAGAAAAGCCAAAAACATTCAAAAAGCAAGCAAAAGAAAAAAATTCAAAAAAACATAAAAATACAAAAGATTGGAAAAAATATCAAAAAAGAAAAAGAGAAAGAGAAATAAATCCGTCCATCTGTGAAAACCACTTCGGTGGTGCAATGGATAAGTACCATGGTGAAAACTTATTTTAGGCACCATGTGTAGTCAGATCCACCATCTGTTTCCACCATTTTTTCCATACAGCCTGCATCGCCTTCCATAATAAAGTCACTACCCCTATCTGTGCAGGTAGTTCCTTTCCCATTTTCCACTTTTGCAATAAAATTGCATTCCCCATGACTGAGCTTACCATATCAATACTGAGCTTTGTTTCAGACACAGTGACCGCAAATGTTCTACCAAATTAGTAGACAGATTGAATTTCCTATGATCATTCTATTCACAAGAAATTTCTAGTGGATTTCCATTTCTATCAATCAATCTATGGCCCATCAGGATGCATCCTTTCAGTGTCGACTATTCTATCAATCCTCAAATAAAATATGTTCATGACAAGAACTTTTGGACTGAATGACCACTTGGTCAAGATGCCTTTTTGCTAATTTTATCTTGTGTTTCAACGTGGCCTTATTGCAAAAGTCTCGATCTTTTATATCTTCATTCGTTATGATGAGTACATAGTGGAATACGTGTCATTTGTGGTATGATCTTCTTGTCATAGATTGTTAGTACATTTAAGTTTTGATATTTCGTCATGAATATGTATGCCTCACTGGGGGCAGGATTCATGCATCTCAAATCTCTAACTAGATCTAAATGTATTGTGTCTCCTCATGAGTAAAATTTCATAGGACTCATCATATGTGATATCTTGCATTCTTGTTCCTAACAACCTATTTGTCTGAGAGTCTAGTCCATGCAAAGGAACCATGTCACTTGTGTTTTCTAGCACATGGTGCATAACTCCTTTTGCAATATTAAACTAGGGTGTGCTCTCCAACATTAACATGGTATAAATCCCAGTACCATCATAGTTAGGATTGAATTTTAGCTAGGTCATATTGCACTTTGATTTTTCTCTTGGAAAGGTTTCTATTTATTCCCCCTATCCAGTCAGCTAAGTGATTTTATTAGACCTATTTGATACACACAAAAATAGTGTCCTCATATATCTCATATTGCATTAAGTTCATTCATTAATCATTAATTCATTATAAGTTTCATTATTACTTCATTCATTACTCATTAGTCATTATAGTCACATGTAGTTCCATTTCACTCATTATCCATTACATTCATTATTATAGTCACATTATTAAGTTATTAAAATCACTCATTTTAGGTTCATTACACATTTACATTGCATCAATACATGTATAATACATCCATCTATAAACATTTAGATATCACATCTAACATATATGCATCTCATCCCTGCATCACAAATAGGTCAGTCCCATCATATACATTCATCTCATCCTGCAATGTCAGTCATAAACATCATGTAACATATATAAACTCATAACACATCCATCCTACATAAACATCACATCATATATCATCATAAATAAGTCCATAAAGTCCATGTATACATATCATCAAAAATGTTTGTCATACATAATGTGTCACACAAATTATACAAAAATGTGCATCAAAATGGCCTAAGAAGAATCATGGTGGTGGCTGTGATGGCCATGCACCACTACCTGAACGTGGTGGTAAACCCACCGATCCTTGTGAAGCCTGGCTTGTACTACAAGATATAGACCTCTTTGTATAAGGAGGCTCTTGCTCTTCCTCTGGCATGACTTTTTGATATAATGTCATATAGTACAAGGCCTCCTGACCTCTCCCACCAGTCTCTCTTTATGCTTCAAATGCATCTGCTAGCACCTGCCCATATCCTACTCCTATACCTGTATCCTAAGCTATATCTCACTTATCTCTGTACATCTTTGCTTAGATCTACAAAGAGTCTCGTTTGGCTATCAGAGCTGCTATCTATGCTGACATGGCTTCCATCTCCTCTGAATCCCCCTCCTCCTATCCATCCATAGTGAACTCACCACTATCCACTTGCGCCTGTAATAGATCTAATGCTCTATGTGCACTGTCACCCCAAGCTGTCTCTACTACTAGCTCCCCTGTACCCTAGTCAGCTTCATCTGAAAAATGCCAGATGTTTCCTGAGAAGTAGCTAGTAAACCCTGTAGCCTCTGAATCTTAGCTTGTGCGCTCACCTTTGTGGCCTGAGATGTCGCTAGCAAGCCTTGTACCCTACCCAACTCAGTCTGAAGACTATCCCGCTCTGCTACCACTATGTGATATACATCTTGGGCTATATGACCAGCTGGTGGTCCCTATTTTGGTGGCCCCTATGGCCCCTGTCCCTGATTTGGTGGCCTCTGAGGCCCCTATCCCTGCTCCTAATCCTATCCCTGATCATGTACTTATACGCCAGAGACTATAGGTCACTATCTCCCTACAGGTATCTCTACCTGTCCTTGACTCCTCGGCACTACAACCCTAGGCCAGACTCTCCTCCTCCATCTCCTCCATCCTCACCGTCATCATCTCCATCCTATCCCTCTCCATCTCCTCCCTCTCTAGGTTTCTCATCTGCCTGTACCACCCCTAGAACGGTTAGCTTGATTGGTCTATGTGTTTCCTACCACTGAGCATATGCTGGGACAACTCCAACATCCTGTAAGGACTCCTATGCCTTGATCCATGGATCCTTTATCATCCTCATAAATGATGCTCGTACTATCCATGGATCCACTCCCTTCCCCCATATACTCCCAACCTCTTGAGTCACCAATGGATGTGAGAAGCCATCTTTAATGACCTCCTATATCTTCCCCATCTGCCTCTGTACTCTAGAGGGCATGTACCTAGATATCATATATGTCATCTGCCCAATCAACTAGTAGTATGTCTAAACAAATCTCATATAATATGAGTCATAGAACCCATCCTCTACATACCCGTTCTGCTGTGGGACCTAGTGTCCCCATGCCTCACACCCTACATAAGGTGCCCACTGAATCTCTCTCATCTCATCTATCCTCTACCGCCAATATCTGACCGAGTCTATAGCCTCATAGCTGATAGGTGGCCTATATCTGCATGCAAACAGATCATAAGACACTCTAGTCTCCCGTGGCCTAATCAGTCGTATGACCATAATATGCTCCCACGCCCATACCAGTAGTAGTGTGCATCTTGACCCTAGTTCCCTACTCTTACAATAGGTGCACATGTGTAAATCATAGTACAACTACCCCAAAATCATGTACCCTCAGTAGTACTGGTCGCCATGCTCTACCATACTACTCAACACCTGAACCCAACCAATAGGAAATCCCTTGCCTGCATGATCAGGCATCAACTGTCCCCTAATAAGTCATGCTAGATATAGTGCCACCCGTCACAACCGTGGCTGCATCACCATCACTTCTGCCTAGGACATCCACTTCCATGTAGTCGGCAGATCTGCATATTTCTTCCCAAAAGCCATCTCCATGTATGACTCTGATCCCTTAAAATAGTACTCGTGTATCATCCCATGAATCGGCACTCTGTAGATCCTCCACACATCATGGAGGGTGATCATGGCTTCCCCTATCAGGAAGTGAAAGCTCGAGGTGGTGCTATGCAACCTCTTAATTAGTGCATACATAAGTGCATTATGCGCTCTCAGATGGGGCCATTGGTGTACATGCTCTAGGCTGCAAAGTGTCAAAATCCCCCAATCTACCGAAGTCAACTCATGCTCCAGCACCATGGTCACTGGGAAGCACTCCCTCACCTGGAAGGTAATAGTATCCTCCTGCATCCACCCAGCTCATGTCAGATATCAAATAGCATTCTGGGGCATCAAAAAATGCCCCTAGCCTGATCTGAGACATCAAAAAATGCTCCTAGATCCTTTCCCCCTTCTTCTTTTCTCTTTTTTCTTCTGTTTTTGGGTCAATCGTTAGAGACGGCAATTGACTCTCGCAGATGGCAGATCTTCATAGATGCCGATCTATGGAGGCAATGGCTTAGGCTGCCACCTCTTTTCTGTGCAGACAGTGGAGTTCTAACTCCATCATCTCCATTATGCTTTTTCACCCACCTTTTCCCTCGTAGACGAAGATCATGTGATCTCCGTCTGCGCAGACGCCAATCGCTGATTAGTTGTCTGCGAGGATGGTGATCTGTCGATCACCGTCTACGCAAACGGTGGTCACGTGACCACCGTCTATGCTGTAGGCTAGTTTGGAGCACATTAATGGCGCCATAAATGCTTCAAAAAATATTAAATACATAAATGATAAGGAGGCCTTGGACTTGTGTGCATAAATGTTGACACACTTCTATGAATCATTTCATTCAAGGTTGCTCAAGAATGAGGCCTCAAATATTGATCCATATCTCTCTAGTCATGGAGTGTAAAGATATGAAATAGAGGCCCTTAGATTGACCTAGTTGTGCCTATGCAAGTACACCATGAAACGAGAGATTCAATGCATGAAAATGAAATCTACTCTATATGATTGCAATGCATAAAAGGAAATTAATCTAAATGATAACAATGTGTTGGTGCCCAAAAATGCTAAATTGAATTTCCTTTGGACTTTCCAATCCAATGATGAGAAAAAAAAGTGATTTTGGCCAACTAACAGGAATGATCAATTATGATCCTCTTCCCCTACGCTTTTGGCTCTGCAGGACAAAGGTGGGTGAACCTTTATCTGAACAGGCTTTTTATAGCAGATAACTTGTGATTGGAACTTCTGTCTCTCAAAGTATGGCAAAGTACTATTAAGATCACAAAACTGAAAACAATGTATTATTTAAAA
>MU226255.1:4248832-4262306 GCA_018584345.1 Thuja plicata
ATATAGTATCTCAAAACTTTAAATAATGAAACTATGACTATAATCCAATAAACAAGAAAGACTAGTGCCTTAATCAACTATGGGCAATAGAGTCAATATCATTCCAATCCTATGTTCAACCTCAGAGTCAGTTTTGCAAGAAAACTTATCACTTCAAAGGTGTTATGGAATGTACATGCAACATAAAACAAATTCAGAGATATATCAAAAGGGTAATATTTCTCAGATGACAGACCAATTGACTGAGGCCTCAATCAACAGAATTTAACCAAGAAAAATGAGAAAACCAATTGAAAATATAGACTATGAATCAAATTAGGAAGCATTCACATCAAACTGTCACTTTGAAGAAGGTCTATTGGTTTATCCGAGGGACTAATTGTAAAATGATAATGAAACAATTGCATACATGAAGAAAAAGGACTTATCTTTATTGATTATGAAAATAGTACAATAGAGTTCACATTTTCAGTTATTAATCCATCTAATCCATCTATCAAAATTGTATTATTGTTGTATTCCCCCCTATTTAAATTTTACATTATGTATATATATGTGTTTGAGTGGCTTTCACACCTTTTTAGGGTGAAAAGACACAACTCTTATTACAAATTATTTTGAAAAAACAATAAACTAACTAAAAAATAACTACCTAACTTTCGGATTTGGCTTTGGTCGAAAATACAAAAAACCTTGTGAAAAGCTAACATTTTTGCTGGAGATAGGAAATTTGATTTCTCAAATTGGGTCATTTTTAGATTTTTAAAATTTGACAATCTTTACCCTCTGTCGAAATCATCTTTGTAGCAGGTCTAAATTCCAGCATTTTCTAAAGGCTTCGATTAGTTAGTTCTATTTATTTGTTTCATAAAACTTCCTTCATTTGATATTTTTTAGTATGGATAAATGTGATTCTTGATAATGGATTGGGACTTCTAAATTATCAAAATTTAGGGTACCACCACAATGCATGATTAATCTATGAAAGGAAATACAAATGCAATATTAATCTATGAAAATAAACATGAATCTAATCTACATGAGTAGCCATGAATGCAAGAAAGAATGAGACAAGAAGAGAGAATTTGCAATATCCAAGCTCAAATGCTCAAATGCTCCTCAAAAATTGCTCTCCAAACCTGCAACATAACAATACTTAAAAATTCTCTCTATGAAAATGAGGAGAGGTCTCCTTTTAAAGGAAAGTGAACGATTGAGATTAAGAGGCAAAAATCAAAGGCTATGATTAAGAGGCAAAAATCCACCACTTAGGAAGATGTGAAGAAAAAGGGATTTTATTTACTTTTTCATTTAATTTATTGCCTTTTTCAACAAATAAAGGGTTTTAAGTGAGGATTTTTATTTATTTAATTAAAAGAGGGGTTTTCTTTCAATTAAATAAATTAGAAGAACTTTATTTAATTAAATGGGAGGAATTTAATTTAATTAAATAAGATTTTAATTAAATCTTTTAATTAAATAAAAATGATCAAACCTTAGGAAATATTGAAATAATTGAATAATTGAATTAATTACAATTTGATAAAGGAAATTGATTTGAATTGAAAATATTCCAAAGCATTGATTCAGAAATTGATAAATTGATAAAATGATAAATGGGGCCCAAAGTCTAGGCGACCATTTTAGGGTGCATACAGGACTACTCACCGGTGGTCCAGCATCTGCAGGTCGCATCTGTGCATGCTCTCCCATTGCTCTTCTCTTATTTTATATTTTTTCTCTTTGTGAGTGAAAGTGACCTCTCTTTGGGCCCCGATGGACTATTTACAGCCCCTTGGGGCCCATTTCTTCCGTTCTTCTTCCTGTTCCCTACTCTGGTCCCTGTTTTCCCTTTATTTATTTTGGACATGCCATGAAATTGGTCTTCTTTCCCTCTTTTCCTGCCTTTTTCGAGAAAATTTTATTAAAAAAGTTATTTTTTCCTATTATTTTCTCCAAGGGGCATACTCCTCCACTCTCGCTGCCTTAGGTTTTCCTAACCTTTCTAAGGCATCTTATTTTCTTTTCTTTGATGCGACACCACTTTCGACGCCACATCAAAGATGGGCAATATGTAGACGTCTAAAATCATCCTTATATTAATTTAATTAATATTCCCATAGCATTATAATTGATTTTAATTAATTAATTATATAACATTCTTCTATTTATTTAATTAAATATAATTCACTCTCCTTAGTATTTAAATTTAATTTAAATACTATCCTCTTTAATGTATTAAAGCTTATTTATATACATTACCCCCCATTAATCCCTTTTAAATAAATTTTTAATTTATTTATTCCTCCACATGACTTAAATTCTACTAAACCATTTTTAATCTAAATTTAATTTAGATTAAGCTAATTTGAACCTAGATCCTACCCTACCTCACATCACTCTCACTAAATAGACCTACTTATTAATTAACTAAGGTTAATTAAGCTAATTTCTTGATTCCTACACAAATTAGTCCTAATTATTTTCTCACACATGTGTGAGCAAATTTCCAAAAATTGCCTTTTCCAAATAATCCTTATTTGGTGCCAACAATATTTCTTACATCTATGATGACACCCTCTTACACTTTCTAAAAGTGTTTCATTGGACCAAAACTCTTACACCTCTTACAAAATCCTTCACATGTGTACTTTAAGTACACCTTGACCAATCACATCAAAAGTTGCTCACACATGTGTGAGAAAAGTGGACCTCTTGCATGGATTATGTGTCCCTCATGTGGCACCTATGTGGATCCCACATGAGCTCCACCTCATCCAAGCCCTCTCTCTCCTCCAAAAAATCTATAAATAGAGACCATTGTCAAGAGAAAATCATTTCTCATTTATGAATTGTTATCATGCTAGTTTAGTGCTAGAACTTTAGAGTGCTTTTTCATGTTCACGCTTTTAGATAATCTAGAAATTACATCTTAGGCATAATGGTGAATGAATCTAGTTCTTAGTTTCATTTTGATCTTGTATAGCATATTAGCATAGTTTGCATCTTCATTATTGTCATTTGATGATGACTTGAGACAAGTTCCTCATACTTGTTCTTGAGCTTTTTTATTGTTTCCATTAGCTTGCATTCTAGTTTCCATCAATCAAATCTAGTGGGATTATGATATTGTCTTGGGAGAGAACACCTACAATTCTCTAAGAGAAAATCAACAAGTCTTGGGTGCACTTGTTTGGCTCATCGGAGGTTGTGATGGATCTCTTATTGTTTTTGGTAGTATGCTTCTTAAACATGTTTAATGTAGCTTATTTATTATATATCTCTAACGTTTGCATGTCTGAGCATGGTCCCAATAGGTTAGATTTTATCATATACACCTGTTGCCACCAAACCGAGGTGCCTCCTCTCAATAATAGGATGGCCAATCAAGCTCGCACATTTCTCTCACATGTGCGCAACCTAAAGAATCTCTCTAAACTCAGTAACCACGCCTTGGCCTTGATACTTTCTATGGCTCTTAAAAAAGGTGATGGCCTGAGGCAGAGTAAGTCCTTAATCTAGTCCCCCACATCCTAGGGTTCTCCTCTACTTGCCTAAGGTATGTACCCTGGTGGTGGACCTTCCATGTGAAGATATTTACCCTCCTGCTCTTCCTTCTCGACTCGCCAAGGAGGAGAACTCCTACTCTGCTCACGGGCTGCTCCCCTTCACCCTGCTATCTGATCTCCATGAGGAAACCTATCCATAAGAATCCATACAAGATTCTAGAGAGCATGCAATACCTCCTAATTTGGATTTGATGGAAAAATAGGTGGAGGTTTCTACTCCACTCCTACATCTACCCTAGCGCCCTCTACATCTCACTTATCACGAGTTGGTGCCATACGGGCCCGACCACAACCTTTGCCATGTTGGAGAGCCTATCGAGTAATGGGAGGCATCCTACAAGTTAAGAAAAGTTTAAATATTAAAAAGGTTAAATGCAATGGGTCTAAGGTTCCAAGGTTGAAATATGGATCTGATACCAAAATGTCATGCCCAAATTTGCATATAAAAAAATGCAATTTTTTTTTGAAAAGTTTACTAAGGGTTGAAAATGACTATACTCTCTAGCTAACTAAGTGCCAAAAGGAGCAACAAGTTAAGATTAAGGGGTTTATTTCAAGAGGGGTTGAAGTCAATGTCGATAGCTAGGGTTGAGGGGCAATCATAACATGAGTCAACGTCCCTCAACCCATTAGTTTTATAAGGTTCTAGTCTGATCAAAAGAATAGTTTTTTTCCTTAGTCTCCTAGAGTTAAATATAAACTTGGATTCACTACTACCTAATAGTTAATATAAATTCAATATTTTAAATCTTAGTTATCTAATCAATTTTATAACATTATTTTTACACTGGCCAATACACTGGCCACATGTATTGACCAAATAGAAATAACATTTCCTAATTAAGTACATATAAATAATTGACCAATGATTTCTTATTACAACTAATGGATCAATTAATCTCTTAGGAGGTCCTAAGATATAACTTTAAATATATCAAATTAATAATTTTTCTTTACTAAAGAGGGTTACTTAATTGCAAGCATGATTAAATTATTATGGTTAATACAACTCTCATTCTTATAGATTAAAATCTAATATTTAATAAAATTATCCATTTAAATCACCACTTTCTTTACATTAGATTTTTCTAATAAATTTAATTAATATGCTCTAATAATATCTTATTTATTAATTAACCTCTATGATTTTCTATACTAAATAAAATAATCCTTTAATTTATTTCTCTATTTAAATGTGTGGTTAATATAAGAAACTTATTAATAATGCATAAGATAAAAAAGATTTCCACTAAAGTTTCTCCAAAATTTAAAACATTCCCATAAAAAGAAAGAGTCCACTAAGTGAGAAATAGACATAAGATTTAAGTAAAAATATAAACTACTCTCATTAGAGAATCCCTAACCCTAATTTGAAATTAGGGTTAGGGCTCCAAATAAAAATGTCAAGAAATGGATTCTTTTACTTTGCTTTCCTTCTCTCTTTTCTACACAGTGACCTAACCCTAGGATAGGATTTTAAATGGCTATGTTGTAGGTCTGGTTCGAAGCAAACAAACATGGAGGGGAGGCAAGATTTTGTGTGGATGTGGAGGAAGGTGATTGGTACCACCGCTGTGTAGGGGTTACAACAGTCTATGGGGGGGCTGTGAGTTTTAAGGGTGGAGAGTGAGGAGACGTCGTGGCCTTCCCCTCCATTGTTGTGGTGGTGTCCCACCATGGACACCACACAGTCGGTGGCGTAAGTCGCCACTATGTAGTGGCTGCACGATCGCAATGGTGGGGGTAAGCTCTGTGCCTTCCCCTATCTTTGAAAAAAGGCCGCGTGGGGGTGGCTCCTCCACCCTCCCAAACTTGCTTATTTTATTTTTATATAATATTTCTTTTTGAGTGTTTTCTTCGTTAATTAATATATATTAGTATATATATAGATGTAAATATGTATGTATATATATATATATATAATGTATATATATATATATATATATATATATATATATATNAAATATGTATGTATATATATATATATATAATGTATATATATATATATATATATATATATATATATACTTGTTGTTTTTAACACAGCTACAATAGAATAAAAGTTACAGAAAAATCTCAAATTTAGTTATATGACCTTTTTTTTGTGTCTACAATATACATGTATTTATAAATACATAAATAGTAGTTGCCCAAATTTGTAAATAAGACATAGTTGTCTATGTAAAAAAATATTTAATAAATCTTTCAGAGTGTGGATATATATATATATATATATATATATATATATATATAAAATAGCATATTGAAATAAAATTTCCTTCTATAGATTGAAATCAGAGATTTAAGGTTAAAATCTATTTTGTTACATTTTTAACTTTAAATTTATCTAATATGTTTTCTGTTCACATTGAGATATGCATTTATGTAGTACTATTTACTATGGATTCCAAAAAGAAAGAATAAACAAAATTTATTTTTAAAAAGAAAGATAAATTGATATGTTTTACAGAAATCATGAAACTGCATTAATTAAATAGAATAGAAAATATCTAAAGAAATATAATACATGCATATATAAAACATAGGAAAGTTTAAAACTCTATAACTAAGGAAATCAACTTAACAATAAGATCTAACCTCATAAAACTATTACAAATTGTGAACATAATTGTTACCTTAGGAAATCAATAATTAGTAGATGATTATTAAGATAAATAGATTATTTACATTCATAGATGCAGATTTACTCTCAGAATTTACATAAGGGAAAATATTTAATTTCTTCAATTAATTTTACAATTAGGTACTATTAAAAATAGTAATGTATTTGCTGTATGTAATTCTTATAACAGAAAACAAAACATTACACTCCTTCCCTTTTCAGCAACCTATTACAATTTACATGCTACAGAATTTTTAAGCCAATTTCTAGAAATTTCAAATTCAAGACTCAACCCTATGGCTTGAGGATAAATTAATTTCACAAAAGCTATTATACAAATCAACTAAATTCCCTCTTTTTAGCCTTGAACATGAATCCTTCCAAGTAGAAAAACAACTACAATTTGCAAAACCAAATCTTGGAATAAACCATGAGATCTCACCTCCCATCCTAGGCCTTTATGAGGCCACCCCCGAGCTAGGGGAAGAAAGAAGAGGTTGGGTGACATACAAGAAAACCAACACACATATAAAAATCTCTAAAAAAAAACACATAACTCCCTCCCAAGCTTAAGTACAATTGGGTCATTGTAGACTCAATTAGGGGCGAAGGTGGAACAACCATGTAGGAGAATGCCAAAAATAGGGTACCTCAAATATGCACAAAAATTACCATGTCTTCCCAAGGAATTTACCACATCCAAAGAGATTCATAAACGCATCAATAACCCCTTATCACCCCCATGAAAATTTAGAAGTTAATATGGCACATGGAGCCCATAACATCCATGATACATCCCTCTTCTTTTCAAGAAGAGACTAATTAACTACCATGGTTTTCCCAACAAAGCCCTTCACCTACCATTAATCTCCCCTCTCCCAAGGGTGAGATATGTCAATTCACTCCCATGAACAACACAATACAAAACAACAAAGAAATAAGAACAAATGAAATTCCTTTCACAAACATAATATCACAAGATCAATATTTGCACAACATGAAAATTGAAATAACTAAAATTCAACAAGATTTTGAAACAAGATTAACAAAAAAGAGATCCTCACATAAAATTTAAGAGTACCAACCTTACTCCTAAAAAATGTATTGTGATGGAGATGATCCTTTTCCTCCTATCTCTTATTCCCTTGGTTTCCAACTAGCAATCCCTTCTAAGCACAATCTACAAGTCTCTAAGAAAAATGGAGAGTGGAAAATCAACCCCAACTCTCCTCTCCGTCCTCCCTAAAATGATCTCCCTCCAACTCCTACCTCTTTCCCAACAAGAAGAGAGGTGAGATGAGTCCTATACACTAACACTTGTGCAAATTCATGCATAGAATAGACTCCACTTTCTTGAAGGAGGAGATAGTCTTTTCTCTTCCCAATTTTCGCCACTTACCAAGAATGGTACTTTAGAAAGGCCATAAATGAGATTTTGACACTAAAAACATAAAAAAAAACCCCTAACCCAAGGTATAACTAAAGGACTAAATTTTTTTAACTCTAACTACCCTATTGGACTCATTATAACCCTTCAAAAACTCACTTAGAGTTTACCTACGAATTTCAAGGATAGTACTCATGATTTGGGTTACCAATACAAGTAAACTCCACATCGTAACACTACATAATATCCTAGGGTGAAAATTAACCTCACAATCCACATGGGCATGCCATCTCACAATACATGTGCCAATTGGCACTACAAATATACATCACATTTACACCTAGGCATGCTTAAAAGGAAATAAAAAAAATAGAATAAAGTAAATTTACAACATGCATAGATACTTTTACAACATATAATACATTACAATTAGGTTATTTCCCTCTTTAGGGTTAACCTTGGCTTTACAAGGATGTTTACATTAACCCAATCTTGTTTCTCCAGTTTTGAAGCCATGGTTTATTCACCTGCACACTAGAATAGAGCATCAGTAGTCCAAGGAAGAAATCACACATTCATGATGTTATAAATTATAATATATTCATCTAACCATAAATTACACATCACTTTCTAGAAATAGATCATCCATATAATATAACTAATAAATCACAAAACCCTGGGAAATTACTTATCTAACATATTAACTTAAATCAATATGGATCATTTGTAGAATTGAAACCCGAATCATATTTGCATGTCACATGATCAAATTGTAAATTTAGGAACATAAAAATAGAAGTTTTTCAAACATGTCATCAAGATCTGAGAATCATATGTATAAAATAATACATCTAAACATCATCAAAATAGAGTCATCATAAGATATCTATACTATGAAAATTCCAATACATAAATGTATCATCCAGATAAATATGATATAAAAGTATCAGCTCTGAATGGATGATTAGGGTAGGAACTCACATTATGGCATCTAAAGTAGATACATTTGAGGAGAGATGGGGCACTTATGAAGAAAAATCAACTAAAGTAAGAGAGGAGAAAACCATAGGCTTGAGGAAAAGGAAAGTAGACAACATTATTGATGAATGTGGTATTAAGGCAGGATTGATTGAGGAAGAGTTGAAGGAAGTAAAGAAGAAGTTAACAGAACATTCTTCTGGATTGACAAGTACTGCTACTGCATCCCTTCCACATCCCAAAGTTGTGATGGTAGATAATCCAACTTCTACTATTATTGATGTTACAATCCCTTCACCACCACTAAAGACATCACAAGAAGAGGTAGTTAAGATTGTACCTCAGAGAAGCACTACATCCAACAAACCAGATTCACCTCCTAAAGTACATAGGACTGAGAGAGAAGAGAAGAAAGCCAAAAGTGATAGACAAGTATGGAAACCTGACTTGAAGATGATTTATAAGAGAGCTATTGAGAAAGGGAAGCTAGGTTCAATAAAAATTACTATGACATGTATGAGTAAAATCATAAAATTATGATTGAAGATATTGTAGTAAATCACCTACTAGTTTTCAAGAAAAATCTATTAGAGATAGAGGGCAGTGTACTTGAAGAGTTGTATGGCAGTCTGGAAATAAGAAAACAACTAGCACATATTTAAGATGAGACTATTAGGAATCAAGCAATTGATAACATGTTACCTGTAATTTCTATGCAAGAGAGAGATATAATATTTGGTGAACTGAAACCTTTAATGAGGACTAAGGCAAGGTTAGTGAAAATCATGACAAGAAAATATGAAGAACTTACTGAAGAGACTTAGAGAGCATTGGATTAGATACTAATGGATACTATGCATGAGAATACTACACCTCCTAAACCTACAATGCCTACACCTTTAGGAATGGGAGAGATTTCTAAAATAGATGAGGCAAGTGTTGAGAAGAGAGAAGATGATATGCAACCAGATTTCTATGTTTTTGGTGTGCATGTGACTCTTGACACTTCACATGATGACAAGGATCCATCTGAAGGAAAAATTGACAATACAATGGCTGAGGATGAAGAATAGAAAGAGGAAGAATAGAGAGATGAAGAACATAAAGAAATGGAACAGAAAGAAGAAGCAAAAGTTGAAGTCAAAACTAAAATTGACACATCTTCTATCTTATTGTTGGAAAGTAAAGACAAACCTATTGATGTTGATGTTGATCGCATGGATGAGGATGAGTTGGTGAGTCTTGCCTCCATTGGACTCACTAAAGAAAAGGAGAGATCTGAGAAAAAAAGTGACAAGAAAAATAAGGTAATATCTAGAGCAATCGATACTATAAACAAATTTCTTCCAATACCTTTTGTTTTCCAAAGCAGAGATGATGTAGAAAAATCTAAGTTAGCACTTGACAATTTTGATAGTCACTATGAGACCCTAGTGAAGATCGTAGAAGAAAAGATAGAGAAGAGCTACTTGGAGAATAAATTGATGGATGTTTTCTAGTCTATTTCATGGGACTTGGGCATTCTAAAATATGTTAGAGTAAAAGCTAAGAGTTGTGTTGCACATGGAAGGATACTATTCGGTTATTGCATGAACCGAATCAGACATGTTCAAAACATTGAAGACATTATTGCTAATGATAGGGAAACCTTGAACTGTATGATGGACAGTTGTCAGACCTCCTCACAATAAAAAATGGAAATGGAAAGAGAGGTAACAAGGATTCTGGATAAGCTGAATGTATTGGATATAGAGAAAGGGAGAGTTATGTCAAGATTTGGTTTGTTGAAGAGTTTAATCACTCCTAAACTATCAATTCTTGAAGTACATCAATTAGATATGGAGAAGATAACATAATCACTAACAAAATATATGCCTATAGATTTGAAAGCAGCAGAGACATCATCATATGCACTAAATGGACTAATTCATGCTAGTCAACTATTGGTTGAATCATGGAGCGCAAAAGTGAAGATCTTGGAAGATTCTTTTCAAGATATTCTGAAAATGGTGAGAAAGCACTAGTTATATTAATTTTGATGCACCTTTGTCATTGTTTTCAAAGGGGGAGAAGAGAGAATAAAAATTAATAAGGGAGAAGAGAGAAGCAAAATAGAAGAGGAAGAGAGGAGAGAAATTTTTTGTATTGGAACGCTTAGTCATTTTTGGTAAGTGTTGCCATCAATGCCAAAGGGAGATATTGTTGGCAAGTGATCATTTTTGTATGTTATGAATCACTTTTGGTTTTCATTTCTCGCAACACATCTGTCATATTGATCGATTGAATAAAATTTAAGTTTTGATGATTCAATTATGGAATCGACTAAGTACAGAGGCAACAATATAGAGTTATTTTGGGTATTGAAGATTGAGATCGATGAGTTATGACAAGTGAGATTAGAGGAAGGTACTATGGTGTATGTATGACCTACATCTATGATCAATTTGATTTTGGTAAAGATTACAAAGAGTTAGAGAGATTTGAAGACATGCAACAATAACAAAACAACGAAATAGAGCATTTGAACTGTAGCGATGATTTGGGGAGTATGACGTGGAATCATAGCAAGATAAGTTGGATTATGATTGTGGATAATGTATATTTTTGTTATGTAAGAGTGTCGACTATGTGTTTACTCTTTGCATTATTAATTATATTTTGTATTGAGAGCCGACTATGTAATATTGGTTAAGTGAGCCAACTTGGTAATAAGAAAGA
This sequence comes from Thuja plicata, assembly GCA_018584345.1. NCBI lineage: Eukaryota > Viridiplantae > Streptophyta > Pinopsida > Cupressales > Cupressaceae > Thuja > Thuja plicata. The sequence continues at coordinate 4,260,108 of MU226255.1, forward strand.
TATATATATATATATATATAAAGAATTTTTGTAAAGTGAAGATATGAGAGAGATATGGAAGATTGATGTACAAAGGTAGAGTAGAGAATGACATAGATCATTGTAGAACTGTGACTGGAACCATCTAAGCATTGAAGATGCTTATGTTTGTTCATTATTGAAGAACACTTTGTAAAAAAAGTTTTGTTGTAAGAGTTGTAAGCTCAGTTGGCCCCTAACAGGGTGTTTTATACCTTTAACATGGTTGTATTCCTCTAACAAGGAATTGTACTATGTAATATTCATCTCCTAACAGGGCTAGGTCTCCTAACAGGGACATTATACTTTAGTACATGCTTTTGGGTACCATCCCCATCGGGGTTTTCCCTTGGCTAGGGTTTCCTCGACCAAAAATAATGGTGTTATGAGATCTGTGTTATTTGTTTATGCTCTTTTCATTTTAGCAAGTTTATGGTTTATGTGGAATTGGTTTAAAGTTTATTTTAAGTGATGTAATACTGATTCACCCCCCTCTCAGTATTACTTAATCCTAACATAAAGATCATCTATTGTCTCCCCTAACTAATTGAGAATGTCTCTAACACCCTTAAAGATTAATACCATATTATCCCAATACAGTTTGTTTAGACCCTTTAATATCACAGGTAGTTTCCTTAATGACAGGGAGCCTTTACTATCAATCAAACTTGTACTTCAATTGTCACTGATTATTGATAGTAAGACCAATGCATAGACAAATTAGTTCTTCAAAGATATCCCCAATTAATCCTATTCAAACATATACTGGTCACCTTTGATTGGGATCAAAACAAAATAAATAAATTCCCCCTAACTATTGACTGTTATTGACAATCTTCACTGTATTCTTGCAATCAGACCTTCAACGTTTCAAGGTTCTATCTTCAATGTATACTCCAAGGGTTAAACATATTCTCCTTATCCTATTTTATCACTTTATTTCACGTACATAAAAATCAAACATCCATTAGATTTAAAATAATGAACTACACCAGTCCAATAGAGGAAATTCATAGGAAAAGCCCTCTAGGGCATCTAGTTTCTCACAAGACACAATGACATTTAATGCAAAACAAAATTTAGTTGAAGGCCATGTTAGTCTACTCCAATCTATCAAAAATTCATAAATTTTGAATGGTTACAAAAGGAGATATCATCAAACCCTTGTAGGTAATTCTAGCACAAAGGGTTTCAAGACAATTTTGAGAAAATTGATAAGTCACTATTGATAAATAGGGAAGTCCTATCACGAGTGACAAAAAAGAATAGATTTACATCACTATTTGGAATCCAATGATGGTGGATTAGAAATGTAAAGTTTTCATGATCAAAATCAATGCATAAGATATTCTTCTAAAGAATGATGGTTAATGGAGGCATGATATATACAAAGAAGTGCAAGAGAAAGAAAGAGAAACATACAACATATTCATGGCGGCTTGGAAAACATTCATCTAGATATTAATCATAGCTTGATTTGAAAATACATTTGTCCCCCTTGTTTCTTTTGTGCAACTTGCATTAAATCATCTAGATATATGTAACAAGATTTAAAAGGCACACATCCACGATTTGGATTCCAAATATATTACTTTCTTAACACATAGACCAAAGATGAATCAATCCCATTCAAGTTGTATGGTATAGTGGCCACACTTTGTTTCAATGAATAAATTAGTCTTAATTCTCCTCTAGGAGCTAATACCAAAAACACTTTTATGGCTATTCTTATAATAAATGAGGTATAGTAGAGGAAGCAAACAATGAATAATTATAGCTTTTTAAAATGGATTTATACCATCTTCAAGCTATATTTAATAATTGAATTTGCCTATTTTTATAAATTTCAGACTCACTTAACAAATAACTTAGCTCAAAGGAATTTTATATTAACTTTAAAAAATATATACTACACAAAATAAATTTGGAGAAACTAGGTACCTACAACCAAAAATAATTGTAAAATCGTGGATGGAAAAAAAAGAGACTTGACAAATTGATTGACAACAAAAAAAAATTGAATTATTGTGACAATGATGAAGGGTGCTCCCCTCAATGCCACAAACACATAACAGAAATAGAGAAACAACAACAATTTGTAAGAACAGAAAATGGGCTTCTTATTATCTCCACAAATGTGGAATTACAAACTTTCAGAATTACAATATGCAAAGCCACATG
>MU226255.1:4262436-4282491 GCA_018584345.1 Thuja plicata
TTTTTCAATTTAGTACATCAAAGTCGGCTCAAAATAACTTTTGAAACCCGAAAATTTTGAAGGAAAATTATTTTTTTCTATTTCAGGTGGCCCAACTTCCGGAGACCATAAGTCATCACCAGTTGACCCGATTGACTATTATAACCCCATTTCGAAAATGCCACAAAGCGCTCTACAATAGTTGGATTAAGAAAGCTTCAACCAACCCAAGTTTTGACCTCATCCGTGGCCTCTAAAGCCTTCAAAACTGAGCTCGAAGTTTGTGTACCCTATTTTCAATACCAAAAATTTTCAATATCTTCAAAAGTAGACCTGATCTAGCCATGAAAATTTACTGGCAGGCTGATATGATTGAGATGAACCTCCACATGCAAAATCAAAATATTCTGAGATCATATGACCAACTTACTAAAAATATAAAGTTTCCATAAATAGCAGCTCTGCACAAGGTAGCCCTTATTGAAAAGAAAACATAAATATTTTTGGGTGATGCAAGATTGCCCTTACACCTAGGATGCCGTTGCATCAGACAAACACAAAGAAATTGATACTTATCCTCTACATGAGTGAAGAGCACTTGAATTGTAGTATCTACAAGAGGTGATTTATGAGGAAATAATGCAACATTAACAAATGGAAAGAATATTTGCACAACATTTACAATGTTCTTTGAAACAAGGGTCACAGATTATCTCTTAGTATTTTCCACCATTACAATAACCATTGTCTTTTTGTGAGGTGGATGACTAGATGATACAATGCCTTTTCCAGATGAAATTGGTCCTCTTGCTAATTGTTTTGGAGATTTTGAACATGCATCGATGCTCTGATGTGGAAAAAAGGTCTCTTGTTCAAACTAGCTAGGGAATTCCCCTATCTTAAAATGTGGTTGCTTGTATGTTGACGTAACTGGTAAAATCATTTAATTATCAAGGCATTACTCAAAGAAAAAAAGACTAAAGATAAACAACACTACACAAAACATATTTAAGGTAGTACCTAGAAAAGGAAAGAGTGGCTCCAGTTGAGCCTTGCTTTGATATTCTGCAATTTGAACATGTTGTTTCCTGGACATTTAAATTTAAGGGGCAGAGACATTTTAGTTTTGGAAGTCATTAATGCATGAAATAGGAGGGGCATATTGTTTATTGTTTTAAAAATGAGGAAGAAGTGATAATCAAGATCACAAGACAATGAATCTTGGGGATATAAAAGACAATATTTAGTTGTATAAAACACAGTCATATGCTAATGCAAAGTTTGAGGCAATATTTTACAAAACAATGTTTTACATTGAGGAAAACAAAGATAGTGCAGTCAATACCATAAGTGGCGATATGGATTAGTAGGTCACAAACAAAAAAAATAGTTCATGATGAATACAAAATAGGAGTTAGGGCATTGCTAATGACATAAAGAGCACATATGGAGACTAGACATTGAAGCATAAAGGATGTTCCAAGAAAGAAAAGGTCTCGGTGACACAATAAGTTTTTAATCCATTGACCAAACCCATTTCAAAATGGAAGCACCTTCAACAAGGTTGAAAGAATAGAAAAAAAAATGATTTTCACTATTTAATGTACTGATTATTCAATGAAAGATTAAGCTTTTCATATAGAAGAGTGTGTACAATTGTTATAATGATATAGTGACACTATCATCAATAAAGAAAACCATTTTAAATAACAGTGACAGTCAATAGGACAATCAACAAGATTGTTTTCAAAGTATCTATTTCATCATTTTAATAAGTGAAGATAGTGAAAGGGACAAGGGGAAACAAGTAAAATACATTTTTCATTATCATACATTATAGAGAAAGAGAGTAGTCAAGACACCATCGACATAAGGATCCAAAATAAAGCTTCTTCCCAATGCTTTCTTGTAGAAACAAAAATTTTAGGATCATTTTCAAGATTGTCATCATGCTAGTCATCAAGGGGGATTATTTCATTAATATTTCACCAAGTTCATCCATGCTACTCAAAAGCATATTTTCATTGTTATTTTTCCTCTTATTAATGAGGATTACCGACTGGTCTGAAACATGGATCCATTTTTAAGTCATTGTAATGAAGGTCAAGGAGATGGCATTGTTGTAGGAGAACTAATGACAAGAAGCAATTGATCAAATATTTCTATGTAATAAGTGACATTGAGGAGTAATTGGGAGGAGATAGTGAGCATTAGGAATTGATTGAGATAAATTTTATTACTATGGATTGGCATGAAAGAAGACATTGTTGTTACAGTAATCCAGTGATAACATTACCAGGACACTAATAAAGAGTTTAGATCAAACCAGCTCTGAAAATATGGGGAAGTGTTTAGGGATGGTAATGCAGCCAAGCTTGAATAAGGAAAGAATTATAAAATAATTATTACAATGCTCAGCATAGAAATGAACAATCTTAGTCCTATAAATTTGAAAGATACTTCAGATTTAAAAGATTGACAATTCTTCATGATGTAAATTACCTACACCAATTTTCTTCATAAGATAAAGCAACCTGCAAAATATGATAAATGATAAGGGTGTTAGGCTCCCTTCTATAGTGTCCAAACAAATAATTCTTTTGAGAAATCCATTCAGTACATACTTCAAATGAAGCATTCAATTATCGCAAAGGAAACAAATCTTCAAAAGGAAAATAATACTAGAACAAACATTAATTTTTTATCAATAATTCAACACATTTTTTTTTATCAATGAGCATGAATCTGAATAAATCTCAGTAAGTTAGCAGAGCCACAACTATCTAATGACATGATGTAATAGATAGATACTATAAGGAACTTCAAATCTCATTACATAAGGTACAAAGAAAATTAGTGAGGATTTGAAATTGTTCAAGATAATTTGTGCATGTAGCCTTCTTTATTGAATTTAGTGCATCATTTTTTTGTGAAGGCTGTGGTGATTGGAAGTGGCACTTATTTCTACAACATCTGAAAAAAAAATCCATTTTCATTTATGCTTTGATAGATATCGATAACCTGTTCCAAAGCTCCAAAGTGAGCACAATCAGGAAGGGGTCTAGTTTTCATTTATTTGGAAGAGTTTCTAAAGTCTTCTCGACAAACACATTTTCATATGCCTCCAAATTTTGCATACATATATGTGTGATCCTAAATGATTTGAATTTTTTTGACATACAACTACAATTTGCAACACAACATATGGGGAAGGGTTCAGGGCTGGTAATATGCTTCAATAATTGTTACAATGCTGAGTAAATAACTGAACACAGGCTCACATTTAGTTTAGTTCCATAAATTTGAAAGATAGCTTCAATATAACAAGATATTCAAATACAATAGTTCAAGGCTTACTATAGAAGAAAAAACCACAACCATGGAACATGAGAAAAACAAATCAACACAGAATTAAAAAATATACAAAGTTCAAATTTACAAAGGAATCTATAGTAGAAAAACAACATAATAAAATATGAAAAAAAATTAGATAGACCCACCCACATATACTTTAAGTATGAGTACACTACAAATTTTGAATGGTCCCCTGTTGTCTTGTTGTACCTGAAAATAATTGGGTACAAGGATGGGGTTTAGAGGACCATGGACACATCTCCATGATCCTAACAAGTGAATAATTGGTAGATCCTAGTGGAACCCAGATTTACAAGATCAAACTTGGACATGGAAATAGATAAGGGGAGTGTTCCTTATATTCATTATTGTGATTTATGCTCTTATTTATTCCTTTCATTTTATAGTTTATGCTTGCAAAAATCCCAACTTGTGCATTCATCTTATTAATTCATGCATTTATCATGTTAAATTTTCTATATTTTAAAATCTTACATTTTGTGGCCTGCAAATTTTTGAATTCATAAAACTAGCCATTGATAGTATTTTCGTGGATTATTTAAACAAGTCTTATGTTTTGTAGGTCTGCTTAAATATCTTGTCCTTTTCTGAAAGATCGATGACTGTTGTTATCTCTTGATCGACAAGATGAAGTTATTTAATCTTCAAGGGAATGCGCCTGGCTTACATGTGTACTTTGATCATGGTTGAAAAAAGTCAAAACAAGATTATACATTGACCAAGTAAATATCCATTCGATAGTCGGCATGTTTTCTTAAACACAAGATGCACACTATCTATCTATTAAGGCATCACGCCTAAGTGAAATGCATCCTGGGCCTACTGACGTATAAGGATAAGATGAAGAGGATACATGTGGAATCATTTGGCTCATTGGGCAAGTTGACAAGGATACACGTCAGTTTACATGACAGATATTTCAACGGTTAACAATTGGACAGTATCTACGGTTGACGTGATGACTTAAAGCCCAGATGCATGGTTTTTAGTATTCAAGGCATCGCAAGATTATGATGCATGTTAGGGCCCACGGAAGTATGATGGCGAGGTGACAAGGATCCAACTCATGAAAATTGATTGGTCGATCAGAATGATAATGATACACGTCATCTTTGTAGTCGGTTAAAGTGTGAGCAACTAAAGTTTTGATCTTTTAGCACATGGGTGAAATCGATGGTGATGACTTTACTAGGAAATAAAGATGATCGGGTTTTAAATAAAATCCGTGTGTTCATCAATGGTTAAATATCAGGTAGGATCCAAACAGATCTATGGTCGGCATGTTTCCTTAAAGACAAGATGCACTATATCTATCCATTAAGGCATCACGACATGCCGCCAGGTGTCTTGGCCCCACTAAAATTCTGAGCGATGTAGGAGGAAGGATTTATGGTGGATATTAAATAGATCTACAATCAACATTCACTCACCATGAAAATTTGCAAGTTTTTTATCTATTGCGAGAGTGTGATAAAAAGATCTACGGTTTGAATTTGATCTCATCTACAGCTAGCGTTTACTCAAAATGAAAAGGTGCAGGGTCTTTATCTAGCGCGAGGGCAGAATTGGATGACATGTGTCCTGGGCCCACAAGATTGATCAACGAAGTGAAAAGGATTTTAAAGAATATCGAACGGTGGAATTCAGATTTTATCTACGATAATCGCTTAATTGAAATAAAAAGAAGCAAGTATTTTATCCGGTGCGAGAGCGCGATAGAGTGACACGTGTCTCGGACCCACTAGACTCTCGGCAATGAAGAAAAGGGAATACTGTTAAAATACGATTAAATTTGATAGATATCATTGACAAGCATAATGAATTAAAGAAAAAATGCACAACTTTTACTCTTCAAGGCATTACGCGATCTTAACACGTGTCCTCAATAGGAAAAAGATAGAGTGCCCGAGTGGTAGTGATGACTAGGATTTCCTTTTTCCATTTTGTAATTTAATATTATTTTTATATCTCTTAGGGTTTGGTTTATTATTTGATACGTTGACATCATTGTGCGGGGTTTTCAAAAGGTGGAAAAACATGAAACTATATGCTGATAGAGTAATGTGACCATGATGAAATATATGATGATTACCACGTACAAACATGCTTGAAGGATTCTTATAAAGAGGAAGGATACCAGAAGATAGTCGACGATGTTGAAATGCCTGTTTTCAATAAAGATGATATTCGACATGCCAGAGATGATATCCATTATCAGAAGCAAAGACACTTGATGAATACATTTGGTCAAAGTACTGTGATAATGCATTATCACTATTTGATAATCTGAAGATGAGTCAATACAAATTATTAATAAATTATAGTTGAAACCTAATTGGCCAACAAAATATTCTTAACAAGGATGATTAAAAAATCCTTCAAATGTACTTAATGTTCATTTGTTGATCCTAGGATTAGGTATTAGTTATGAACTGATGTGTTGATCTGAAGCTTGTACGTATCCTTTGGACTTGATATAAATAAGGATACCAATATCAATACCAGGGGGACAATTAAGATGGTGACTATAGTTATATTGGATAGTTTGGATCAACAACTATAACATGAACTAAATTGTACCATTTTTAAAAATCAATAAGATAAGTATACCTTTTTCTCTCATCTGTGGGAATATATATATTTTCATTTTCAATTAGTCCCTTAGATAAAATCTATAGATTTTCTTCAAAGTGATAGTTTGGTGTAGCATTCATGATTCAGATTCATAGTTCTTATTATCAGTTGGTATTTTCATCTTGTATCGTTAAATTCAATTTATTTTGGCCACAATCAATTGGTATATCATTTGAAAATTGATTCAATTGAGATAACTATGAATTAACTCAGGTTATATGCTCATTCCATAACACCTTTGAAGTAATATGTTTCTTGTAAACTGTCTCTAAGGTTGTACAAAGGATTGGGATGATATTGACTCTATTTCCCATGAGAAAATAAGGCACTGGTCTACATGTATATTGGATTATGGTCATTTAATTCATTGTTTATAGTTTGTGATATTCCATCCATCTGTACTTTTCAATTCATATATATACAAACATTGTTTAACATTTTAAAGTATCTTAGTTAGCATTTTATCACATATTTCTTTTCAATTAATGTTTTCTTTCAATTGCTTTGCCACACTTGGAGGAAGAGAGTGTTAAAGTTTTCCTCATATTCTATAAAAAGCCTTGAAACTTGAAGGATAAGTTTAAGGTGTAGGCCTACCAACCTTGGTTCTACAGAGCCAGAATTGCATAAGGTTTAAACTTGATTTGGATAAAACCTTGTTAGTTGGCCAGATCACTTGGGTTTCCCATCACTGAATTGGCAAGTCCATAGGAAATCCAATCTGTTGATTTGAGCACCAACAGATTGGTGACTCTACTGGGGAGACTCTATAAGGGTAGTTTGAAGAACTCTCAAGATCTTTGGTAATAATTTGAAGATTAAGATTCTACTGAAGACAGGAACCCAGACCAGTAAGATATTAGTTTCTTTCTGATAAAGGAAGTGACAACTCTACTTTTGAAATTCTATAACATATAAGTGATAAATTTATGTTACGAAGAAGATCTTTAAGACAAGCCAATTTTTTGAGTTGGAACCAAAAAAGAAAGGTAAAGATTCAAATAAAATGATGTATGGACCACACATGATATACCCTGGTAGGGATAATCAAAATTTTTCCTGTGAACAATTCCCTAGTTCAAGTCATCATAGTCATGAGAATAATGATGAGAATTGTAATCCTTTTTTCCAAGTTGATAGGGAAGAACATGAGTCCCAACATGATACAAATCAAAAGATGACTAAAAGAGAAGAAAATGATAGGAAATGGGATGCTATATTTCATGAAATAGCTAATGCAGGCTCAGACGATGAAGAAATGGTCAGGGCTCTTAAGAGGAAACTAGAAGAGATATTAAGAAAGATGAGAATACAAATAAGTGCAATAAAATTACCAAAAGATAAAGGAATTACTAAGGATGATAGAAATGGTGTATACAATCCTCCTCATGGAAAGAATGGCGGCATATTTTCAATAGTGATCATACTAACCCCTTGTTTGAACTAGACAATAGAGGAAGGTGTGAGAAAAATAATAATGGGAATGAAAGGAGTGGTCATTGGGGACAACTAAATAATGAAGAACATCATAACCATGACAATAGAATGAATCTTGATGGATCTAACCAATATGAACATCATGGGTATCAAAATGATGGAATAATGTATAATGGATATCAAAATAATAGGGCACAAAATTATGGCCTAAGAGATTATAATATAAATACAAATTTTAGACCAAAAATTAATAATCAAGGATTCCATAATGCAAATCATCAGAATCCCAAGGCATGGAGCAATCAATAAAAATGGAAACAACTATAGAGCCCCAATGGTTTCTGACAGATATAGAAAATTAGATTTTTATGGCATAAGCGGATACCCTAATGGCATAAAAAATGAATTAAGAAATGCAATTCCAAAGTTTTCAGGGAATGGATCAGAATCAGCTGAGGTGCATTGTATAAATTTGAAAAATATTATCCAAGATCTTAATGAATTCAATGAGGATTTATACATGAAAATTTTTGTTCAATCTCTCATAGAAGATACAGCAGAATGGTTCAGAAGTTTTCCAGATAGATCCATATCTAGTTGCGATGAATTTGTTAATCAATTCATAGAAAAATTTGGTGATCATAATGACACTTCTTTTGCCTCTCATGAGTTGACAAGTATGAAGAAAAATTAGAATGAATCTGTGGCTGAATTCAACAAAAGGTTTAACAAAGTTTTAAATAGGATTCCAAGAGATGTTCAACCTATTGATGCCTTTCTGATAAATTTCTATATGGGCGCTTTTGATAGCAAGACTAATTATGAAATCAAAACTCATAAGCCTTCTACTTTAGCACATGCTCTCAAAATTTCCATATCTATTGAGAATGATAGGAAGGCATCTGGTATAATTGCTAAGAGGGAGGACACACAGCTATGCAATCCAAAAGAGCCTAAGAAACACAAGGAAGAAGATAAATTAGATAAGCTTATGAATATGGTGAAAGGCCTCCAAATGAATAATGGAAAAGATAATTTTAAGTACAACCAAAATAATCGAGCACCATACAAAAATGATAGATACAAATCGTAGGACGTGCCTTATAACACAGAATGGAAGGATGGGAAACTAGTGAACAAAGAATTACATACTCCTAATCCATTGAGGAAAAAAACAACCATTTTGTGCAAAGCTATCTGTGGTGTGAAGCCTGCACACTACCACATTATTATGAGAATTGTGTTGTTTCCCAAAGATGGAAAGAGGATGAAGATTAGAATGATAATCAGCGACCCACAGTGAATAGTTTATCAATAGATCCTATGTGGGGATATGATTATTATATCTCTTTAGATGAAAAATATTGCAAGGATGACCTAAATAGAGTCTACCAATATGGGGATTATCAGGAGAGTACTCCAAGATTAAGAGAATTAACAGAAGAGGAGAAGAAAGCATATACAATAGCTATAGTGGAAGAAGCAAAAAGTAATTATAAGTTAAGGAGTAGAATAGTAAATACAGACCAAGGGAAACCTAACCAAAGAACTGATCCAAAGAGGTTGAAGCACAAAACAATTGCTCAATAGAAACAGGTAGAACCTCAAGAATTTCCTAAAATAGAAAGAGAAAAGGTGGTTAGTAAATTTCATCCTAATTAATGTTCTTTCATGTATAATGCATTATCTCAAGTTAAAATATCTATTCCTTTGCTTGAAATAGTTAAAATACCTGAATGTAAAAGTGAAGCTTTGAAAATATTGTATAATGTAGGTAATAAGGAATATCTTAACCAAGAAGTAAATGATCCTCCAACTATTTATCTAGGAACTACTTTAAACAAAAATGGAAATCAAATTGATCCTTTCTATCTTATTCTATTGATAAACAATATATTGGTAAAGAATGGTATGATAGATTCTGGTGCAATAGTAAACATTATGCCTAATGATGTAATGAAAGAATTAGGAATCAATGTTGATACCAAATTTGGTAGATGTTATGATATGGATAATAGATATGTTCTCATTTTAGGCATAATGAAAAATGTTGAATTTAAATTTCCTACATGTCATGAAATGTCACATAAAATGGATGTTACTGTGGTTGAAGTCCCTGCCAGTTATGGAATGCTTCTATCTAGACAATGGTCTAGCTTAGTAGGAGGTAGTATTCAATTAGATCTTTCTTATGCTTGTATTCTAGTGAATGACATGGATGTAAGAATTGATAGGGAGACTCAATGTCCATATATTATTGAGGATGTTGATCCAAGCCTAGTTACACATTTTTATCATTCTGATATGGATAACTTTCAGGAAAGTATTTCAAAAGATGAAATAAAAAATACTGAACCTATTGGGTTACATGCAAAAGTAAGTAACAATACAATTTGGAAAATGTATTTTGATGGTGCTTGCTACAGGGATGGTAATAGAGCTAATGTCATTTTCTTTTCCCCTGATAAGAAAATATTTAAATATTCCTTTTTACAAGATTTTGAATGCACTAATAATGTTGCAGAGTATGAAGCTCTACTTCTTGGTTTGAGAATAGCTAGTAAACATGAAATAAAATGCTTAAGTGTGTTTGTGGATTTTGAATTAATTGTTTCTCAAGTTAAAAGTAAATTTGTTTCTAAGAAGCCTCTTCTTAAAAGATACAGAAATGAAGTATGGGATTCTATATAATGTTTTGATGCATTTTCTATTAATTGGATAGATAGATCAGAAAATATCCTTGCAGATTTTATGGATAATTTAGCATTGAAGCATAATGTCATCCCTTGTAAGGAAATAGTTCAAGTTGAAGTTAAAATCAGTTCTACTACACCTGATAACATCAACAAGTGGAAAATCTTGAAAGATGACAAAGATGTAATCAGATTTTTAACATGTGATAAAGAGTATGAAGATCAATTGATAGATTTGAATGCTCATGTTGAGATGGAGGATGGGAAATAAGTGTTGTTCAGAAGAGAACTCATTTAACTAAAAACCAATAAGTTTCCAAAAGGCCTTGTAGAAATGGAGAGATTGTTTGACAATAAAGATTCAAAGATGGACAAGAAAAACACTAATGTCACAATAGATGAAGTAGAAAGGATAAACTTGGGAAATGAGAAAATTCCAAGGGAAGTATTTGTGGGTAAGAGTTTAACCCCCAAGATCAGAATAGATATCATCAAATTATTGAGAAAATATAGGCATGTATTTTCCTGGTCCTATGATGACCTTAAAGCTTATTGAGAGGATCTTTTTCAACATGAGATACCTTTGAAGCCTAATGCCAAACCATTCAGGAAAAGGAAGAGGCCAATAAAACCTACTTTGGCTTTGAAGATGAAAGATGAATGAAACAAGATGAGGGATGCTGGTATAATAAAGCCAATTAGACACTCAACATGGGTTTTGAATTTGGTGCCTCTCAGAAAAAAGAATGGTGATATTAGACTTTTTGTAGATTTCAGGAATCTAACTATATCATCATTAAAGGACAATTATGCATTACCAAACATGGACACATTATTGATAAAGGTCATAGGAAATGAATTATTATCAATGATGGATGGGTTCTCAGGGTATAACCAAGTGAAGGTTAAAGAAGAGGAATAATATAAAACATCATTTACTACACCTTGGGGTACTTATGTATATGCTAGAATGCCTTTTGGACTCACTAATGTAGGGGATACATTTCAAAGAGAAATGGATGTGGCCTTTGAGGATTTTATTAATGTAATTATGGTGGTCTATTAGGATGAGCTAACTGCTTATTCCAAAAGGGCAGATGACCATTGCAAACATTTGGAACAAATATTTCAAAGAGCCCTTGAATATGGGATATCATTGAACCCAAAGAAATGTCATTTTTCTATCACTGAAGGAAAATTGTTAGGACATATTGTGTCCAAATATGGAGTAAGAATAGATCCTGAGAGGATTGTAGCAATAGATAAAATTGAGGTCCCAAAGAATGTCAAAAAGATCCAATCCTTCTTTGGACAAATAATTTTTTAAGGAGGTTTGTCCCAAATTTTTCAGAAATAATTAAACCAATTTCTATGATTTTGAAGAAGGGTACAAACAAGAAATGGAAAAATGAAGCTTTAGAAGCATTTGTAAATATTAAAAAGGCAATCAAGAAGGCCCCTGACCTTAAGTCTCTAGATTATACTATACCATTCCAATTATTTATTTTTTCATCATATCACACCATTGTTGCTGTCTTGTTGCAAAAGAATAGTGAAGGTAACAACCAATAGCATTCTTTAGTAATACTCTTCAAAATTGTGAGTTAAATTATGATATTAATGAGAAAAAAGATTATTCACTTGTGAAGACAGTAAAGTATTTTAGGCCCTATTCGGTAGGAGTGAAAGCATAGCCTATGTTCCCAATGCATCAATAAAGGATATATTCAGACAATCAAAAGTCACTGGGAGAAGATGTAGGTGGGTGAATCAAATTCAGGAATTTGATATAGACTTTCAAATCACTAAAATTGTTAGAGGACAAGGATTAGAAAGATTGATGGTAGAATCAAATATGGATGCATTGCAGGTCAATCAAGTAGATTTAAGTAAGACTCAGACTAGTATTGAAAGGTACCCTTGGTATACTTACATAGTACACTTCCTAAAACACATGAAATATCCAGAAAACCTTACAGATAATCAGAAAAGGATAGTAAAACTGTAGGCATTTGAGTATGTCTTGATACAAGGAGATCTATAGTGGAAAAACATGGATGGTATACTTATTTTTTGTTTAGATAAATAACAAGAAAAGGAAGTTCTCAAGGATATTCATGATGGACAATGTGGGGGACATTTTTTAGCAAAGACCACTACCCATAATATATTGAATGCAAGATAATATTGGTCTTGTTTGTTTAAAGACTTCCATTCATATATTCAGAGATGTGATGCATGTCAAAAGTTTTCAGGAAAACTCAAATATAATGGTGCATTACCCCTTAATCCAATGTCTATTGAAGAACCATTACAAATGTGGGGAATAGATTTCATAGGAGAAATCAATGATACTTCTAGTGGTGGACATAAATGGATTTTGGTGACCACTGACTACTTCACTAAGTGGGTGGAAGCCATACCTACTAGACAAGCTACTAGTAAAGTGGTGATAAAATTCTTGACTGAAAATATATTGACAAGATTTGGTGTTCCTCATAAGATTGTTTGTGATAATGCTATGTGTTTTAGATCTGCAAAGTTCACTGAATTTCATGAGAAATATGGACTAGAAATTTCTTATTCATCCCATTATCACCCACAAGGAAATGGCCAAGAAAAATCTAGTAACAAGAATATAATGAAAATCAGAAAAAGAATGTTAAACAACAACAAAAGATCATGGGATTCAAAGTTACCACTTGTACTTTGGGAAGACAAAATTACAATTAAGAAGTCTACTAGATATGCACCATATGAACTTTTTTATGGAAAGAAAGCTCATTTACCATTGAATAATTTGTTACCAGTATACAAATTTGTGAATAAAGAATAGTGGGAAGAGGTGGATTTCATGGACGATAGATTTCATTAGCTTGCAAAATTTGATGAAATGAGGAATTAGGCTCAAGAGAGAAATCATTAATTACAATAGAAAGTGAAGGTTTTGTTTGAAAAAAAGACCATAGAAAGGAAGTTACAAGAAGGAGATTTAGTTTTGAGATGGATTGTAAAAGATCAGGATAAAGGCAAACATGGAAAATTTGAGGCCTTATGGGTAGGTCCTTTTGTAATCATCAATAAAGGAGGTGAGAATTCTCATCTTTTATAGGATTTGGAAGGTTATCCTCATGAGCTTCCTGTACATGGTCAGTATATTAAACCCTTCTTTTCTTAAAAAATACAAAAGGACGGTTTGTTTTCCTTATTTGTATGAGATGTATTGTATTAAATTTACAGATCAAATTTGGACACATCCCTAGAAAGAGCCACTGGTGGAACCCAAATTTACAGATCAAATTTGGACATGTAAATAGATTAGGGCAGTGTTCCTTATATTCATTATTGTGATTTATGCTCTTATTTATTCCTTTCATTTTATAGTTTATGCTTGCAAAAATCCTAACTTGTACATTCATCTTATTAATTCATGCATTTATCCTGTTAAATTTGCTATGTTTTAAAATCTTACATTCTGTGGCCTACAAATTTTTGAATTCATAAAACTAACTGTTGAAAGTCTTTTCGCAGGTTATTTAAACAGGTCTTATGTTTCGTAGGTCTGTTTAAATATCTTGTCCTTTCCTGAAAGACCGACGACTGACATTATCCCTCGATCGACAAGATGAAGTTATTTAATCTTCAAGGAAATGCGCTTGGCTTACACATGTACTTTGATCGTGGTTGACAAAAGTCAAAACACGATTATAAATCGAGCAAGTAAATATCCATCTAGAGTGTTTTGTTAAACACAAGATGCACGCTATGTATCTATTAAGGCATCATGCCTAAGTGACAAGCATCCTGGGCCCACTGATGTATAAGGATGAGATGAGGAGGATAAAAGTGGCATCATTTGGTTTGTTGGGCAAGTTGACAGGGATACACATTGGTTTAAATGAAAGATCTATCAATGGTTAATAGTCGGACAAGATCTACGGTTGGCGTGATGCCTTAAAGCCCAGATGCATGGGTTTTAGTCTTGAATACATCACAATATTGTGACGGGTGTCCTAGGCCTGCAGAAGTATGATAACAAGGTGACAAGGATCCAACTCGTAGAAACTAATTGGTCGATCAGAATGATAATGATACACTTCATCTCTGTAACCGGTTAAAGTGTGAGAAACTAAAGTTTTGATCTTTTAGCACATGGGTGAAATTGATAGTGATGAATTAACTAGGAAATAAAGATGATTGGGTTTTAAATCCAAGATGTGGGTTCATCAACAGTTAAATATCAAGAAGGATCCAAACAAATCTATAGTTGGCGTGTTTCCTTAAAGATAAGATGCACAACATCTATCCATTAAGGCATCATGACATGCTGTCACATTTCCTGGCCCCACTGAAAGTGTGCGTGATGTAGGAGAAAGGATTTATGGTGGATATTAAATAGATCTATGATCAACATTCAATCACCATGAAAATTTTAAAGTTTTTGATCTATTGCGAGAGTGCACCTGATCACCGCATGTTCTAGACCCATTAAAGTCTAAGAAATGAAATAAAAAGATCTACAGTTTGAATTTGATCTCATCCATGAATAGCATTCTCTCAAAATGAAAAGGTGCAGGGTCTTTATCTGGTGCAAGGGTATGATTGGATGACACGTGTCCTAGGCCCGCAAGATTGATAAAAAAAGTGAAAAGGATTTTAAAGAAGATCAAACGATGGAATTCAGATTTGATCTATGGTCATCGCTTAATGAAAATAAAAATAAGAAAGTCTTTTATCTGGTATGAGAGTGTGACAGAGTGATACGTGTCCCAGACCCACTAGACTCTCAGTAATGAAGAAAAGGGAATACTGTTAAACTCCAATTAAATTTGATGGATATCAGTGATAGGCATAATGCCTTAAAGTGAAGATGCATGACTTTTACTCTTCACGGCATCACACGATCTTGACACGTGTCCTTGAAAGTAAAAAGACAAAGTTCTTGAGTGGCAATGGTGACTAGGATTTCCTTTTTCCATTGGTTTTTTAATATTATTTTTATATCTCTTAGGGTTTGGTTTATTATTTGATACATCGACATCATTGTGCAGAGTTTTAAAAAGTTGGTGAAACATGAAACTATCTGCTGATAGAGTAATTCAACCATGATGAAATACATGATGATTAACACATACAAACATGATTGGAGGATTCTTATAAAGAGGAAGGATACCAGAAGATAGTTGATGATGTTGACATGCTTATTTTCAATAAAGATGATATTCAACATGCCAAAGATGATATCCATTATCAGAAGCAGAGATACTTGATGAATACATTTGGTCAAAGTATTGTGATAATGTATTATCACTATTTCATAATCTGAAGATGAATCAATAAGAATTTATTAAGAAATTATAGTTGAAACCTAATTGGTCAACAAAATATTCTTAACAAGGATGATTAAAAAATCCTTCAAATGTACTTAATGTTTAGTTGTTGATCCTAGGATTAGGTATTAGTTATGAACAGATGTGTGTATCTGAAGCTTGTTCACATCCTTTGGGCTTGATATAAATAAGGATACCAAGATCAATACCAGGGGGAACATTAAGATGGTGACTATATTCAGATTGGATAGTTTGGATAAACAACTATAACATGAACTAAATTGTACCATTTTTTTAAAAATCAATAAGATAAGTATACCTTTTTCTCTCATATGCGGGAATAGATATCTTTTCATTTTCAATTAGTCCCTTAGATAAAATCTATAGATTTTATTCAAATTGATAGTTTGGTGTAGCATTCCTAATTCATATTCATGGTTCTTATTATCAATTAGTATTTTCATCTTGTATGGTTAAATTTAATTTATTGTGGCCACAATCAATTGGTTTGTCATTTGAAAATTGATTCAGTTGAGATAACTATGAATTAAATCATGTTATATACTCATTTCATGACACCTTTGAAGTGTTATGTGTCTTGTAAACTATCTCTAAGGTTGTACAAAGGATTGGGATGATCTTGACTCTATTGCCCATGAGAAAATAGGGCACTGTTCTACATATATATTTGATTATGGTAATTTAATTCATTGTTCATAGTTTGTGATATTCTATCCATCTTTACTTTTCAATTCATATATATACAAACATTCTTTAAACATTTTTAAGCATATCAGTTAGCATTTTATCACATATTGCTTTTCAATTAAGGTTTTCTTTCAATTGCTTTTCCACACTTGGAGGAAGAGAGTGTTGAAGTTTTCCTCATCTGCTATAAAAATCCTTGAAACTTGAAGGATAAGTTTAAGGTGTAGGCCTACCAACCTTGGTTCTACAGAGCCAGAATTGTAGAAGGTTTAACCTTGATTTGGTTAAATCCTTGTTAGTTGACCAAATCACTTGGGTTTCCCATCATTGGATTGGCAAGTCCATAGGAAATCCAATCTGTTGATTTGAGCACCAACAGATCCAACACGTACCCCTGATATGTTTCATGTGATAATTGATAAGCATAAGGATTTCTTTAAGTCATTGTTCCATCAAGATGTGTCCTCGGGGCTTCTGGTAGTGTCCTAGATGGACCAAAAATGAGGGAAGTGAGATGAGATATTCACTTGTCCCTAGTTTAATTTATAATTTTAAGGCATCCTCGAAATTCCCCCAAGAAAGGGCACACCCCTTATTCTTCAAAATGTTCAGGAGTTCCCCAACATCCATAATAAAATAAATGTCCTCCAACCATGCTATAATGTTTGGGCATACCTAGATAGTCAATGTTCTTCAACCATACCAGGGATGCTTAGGCATACCCACACAACTTGCCCAATCAAGCATAATATTTTTAAAAAAAAGCATTTCATCATGCAATTCCCCATTCATAGCTGAGACATTCTTCCTTCCACCACAAATGTCAAATTTTACTCTTATATAAAAAAATGTCCCATGAAAAAATTCATCATTCCACACTGTTTAGCCAAAAAAAATTATGTTTCAAAATGGTTTGAGAAAAAATAAAATTAAGCAGGCTTAATGTCTTATCATTCTATATGTATCAAGGACCATTGATTTAAAATAATTGATTGAAGAGAAGTATTTTTTTATTAAAGTATAATAGGTCAATATTGTAGAAAATCATATTTTGGTGAAGGAAGCCATGAGGATCATGTGGGTAACAAATGATAAGTGGAATGTTGTGGCCAGAGAAGATGGAAATAAAGATCAACAATATTAGGATAGTTCCAAAACTATGATCATATTTCATGATATTGAGGATGTAGCATGATGACCCCTACATACATAGTGACTAACATTAAGTAGATGCAATTCTTATAATAGATCTATAATAGTGAAGAGTAGATCATAACTAGGTACCTTTAATGATAGCTAATTCAATGACTTTCTATCAAAGATTGGAGTGCTTTCTGTTAAAGTATTGTTCGTTCATGTTTAATAGACAACAATACAATCATATATATATATAATTATTGAAATATAAAAAATATATATTAAATTAAAAATATAATATATATTAATATGGTTATGTGTGAAACCATATATATATATATATATATATATATATATATAATAATGTGATATTATTGAATCGGGTTAATAAAGTTGAATATGATTATCGACTGTGTAAAGGTCACGATAGTATCGTGACTATCCAAAGTATACATTGACGGTTCGTTTATTATAACGATGGCTGTGCGAATTAATGAATCACGATTTACTATATGCATAACAAACTGTAATCATAAATATGTTAATGTGAAATGGCATGACTTATCATGTATGATAAGTCATGTCCTTTCACATTCACATTCTTTGGATTCAATATATATAGGCATTATGTTTTGTAGAATCAATCAATAACCAAGGCAATTGTATTCTAATACATATTAGTTTATACATTATCTTCAGATCTAAATTTCTTAACATGGTATCAGAGCAAAGCCTGGGAGTTGATAGTTGAGGAAAAATTGATTTGAAGATATCTTATCTTATTATAGTCAAATCACTATACAATGACCATAATTGCAGGAAACATATCATTGGTGATATTATTGACCACAGAAAATAATATTATTATCATGATTAATATCGAATGATGAAGACAGTATAGTTATTATGGGATCATCACCAATTGGAAAGACACATACTCAGCAATATTAGTTTGTCTAGTTTCAAATACTATGTGATTCATGAACACCGACGAAATATATAGAGGTGGTGAGAAAGAAAACAAATACAGCGAACATGGTAAATTCGGTCATAAATAACCATATAGATTACAGTCAAGTGATTTATTCCAGCAAATGAATGATTCCAGTCACCATCGATCCATGGAGGGATTTACAAATATAATTCAGTCTCACAGAGAAAGAATCTAAATTACACTAGTGAAGAATACCAGGGAAGAAATCAGACTCAGTGAACGGAGGATTTTCATGTTGAATATGAATATTGATTGATATTGATGGGAACAAGTATTGTCGGGTGTCGTACCTTACATCTTAGCAGAAAATAATAAGAGATTAGCATAGAAGATATTGAATACAATTAGTGGAATTGATCAAGGGAACCAAACTCCATTTATCATCAATGTGGAGGTCAGCAAACACAATTCAAGGAGGAATTCATCAAAGGAAAGAGTACATGATTCAGTGTAGGATAATTCAAATCAAATTGACAATGGGATAAGTTGTATCAGCTTCAGCAATTTAGCTGATTGTGGTTTAAGAAGTCACATAGATCCTTCCTAAATCATACACCATAATGATTTAGTAATTGCATAAAATTATCGATAGCGACTATATCACAGTGTCTACGCAAATTTTGTTTGGTGTTAACAGGAATGAAACTCATAGTGTTATCAACGGTGAAATATATAGTTTCCAAGTTCTGGCGTTAGCAAATATGTGTAGATACTATATATCAAAATCTCCATAAGGTCCATCGGGAGTCAAATATTGAAGGATACAAGGAAAGATTGTAGTCTTTCTTATGATATTAAAGAAGCATCCAAGAGTATGGATTCATTGAAAGGGAATCATAATGAGAGTTGAATCATGAGTAATAATTTTGGGCTCACCTTACGAAAAGAAATATTTGAAATTCATAAAATTATAAAAGCACAAGAAATTACATTCAAGGTAGAAAGAACTTGATGTTTTCAGAGGGATTATGTCATTTCGGTCGTATGATTCAAAGGGAGTAGACCATATCGAGATGAATTCTCCAATGATCAAGAAAATATAAAAGAATCAAAATAAAGTTTTATTGAAATTCAAACAATTTAAAGCCTTAGTGGAAAATCAAACTAGCAAGAAAATAAAGATTCTAAGGTCAGATAACGGAGGAGAGTACACTTCTGATAGTTTTAAAGAATTTTGCAAATCTGTTGGGATTCAAATAGGGAAATTCAAATATATATGTTCCTAACTACTATGGAATCTTCCCTTCACTCATTTACGGAACTCAGGCATATAAACACATTTTCTATTGAGATAGTTCTATTAAATTTGAGACATACGAATGTGAAAGAAGAAAATTGGTACAATCCTCTTATAATAGCCGAATGATTTAATTGGTTGACAAATCTATGATATAACTATTCGATGGGGAAATATCAACATTTCCAGTTTGATATTGACTAATAAATATTCTTGGATTTCATATCACATAATCAGGTGGATTTTGATGCAGCATTTGTGTTCTACAGAGTTGGTCATCAATTGCAAGACAATGTTGTGAATCACTGAACAACTTAGCACATAAGAAGTGGGCAATCAAGTATTCAATATACATTGTCAAAGTTGGAGACTTTAAGATTGGGGTTGTGAGGCACTCAAAACTAAATCCTCTAGGTTTTGACATCTATGGATATTCCTGTGAAATTAACGAACTGAGATTCACCAGTGAAAAGTGTGAGCACTAAAGAACAGATATAAGTTTTCCATATTTGATATGATTGTTCAAGAGTG
>MU226255.1:4312729-4341558 GCA_018584345.1 Thuja plicata
TCATGCAACACCTACTTTTTCTTTTGTTCTATCTTCATCTCTTCCTATCTCTTCTTCCTCTTAAGTAATTCTTGAAGAGTCCCTATTTGTTCAAAAGATAACTCATTGGGATCCCATTGTGGAATCATAATGACCTCATCTAGTGTTACATCTAGAATCTGAGACTTCTTCTTCAGAATTTTCTTTTTCTTTAACTCTGGAGAACTTATGCTCGGTAGTATAATACCTTTCCCTTTGACAGTGTCAATGTCCATTGCTTCTTTTAATTCTATCAGTATTACCTATGGGTTTGGCATACTCCCAGTTTTAGGACCTGTAGGAGTGGATGATGCAGAGTGTGGTAGATCAACCAACACTTGCATTGCCTCTTCTTCCTTAGGCTTATCAATAGTATCTGTTATCACTACTCCACTATCTAAAACTATTTTCACAACCTCTAAAATAGGTGGATTCTATTAAGTTACCTCTTGTGCATTTGTTTTCTACTTCTCTTTAGTTTTCTAATCATTGACAACTTCAATTATCTCATCAGATGTTGTGGTTTTTCCTTCTTCGGTATCAGTTTCCTTAATAGGCGAATTAGTGTATTTACCACTCGACATATATTATTCCTCGACATTCAAATTGTTTGTATCATCAACTATAAAATCCATAGGACTGTCTGCAGTTAGATAAACAGAGTTAGTTGAGTCTAATGCACCTTTGGTCTTGTCCTATTCTATGGCAATTTGATCTTGAGTTATTTGTGGCTCAGGGGTAGTCTTCACTTCAACTTCTTTTGTCTTTTTCTCGGATGTCCCCTCACCAGATTTCTTATCCTTTGGAACGACCAGTCCAAAGATGTCCTTCCAAATCCTTGTGCTTTGTTGTACTACACCTTCAATATTATTTTTTAGAACAACATAGCCTCTGAGTTTAGGAACAAACCTATTCTTGTAATCCTCAATGAATTTGGCTCTTTGTTTTGAGGTTAACTCAAGTATTACTTGGGCTAGAGTTCCTTCCCTGATCTGTCGCTCTATGGTAAGTGCAAATTCCCATTTGCTTGATAGAAAATCATATAGTTCATTTGGCACATGATTTCCTATCTCTGTAGGATTTAATTTGAAAGTACTCATCATATCCAAGAGTGCTTCCTAAACTTTGTGCCTATCCACATTATTCAATTTTTCATACTTAATGAACTTAAAAGTTGCTAACCCTACTAAATTCCTCAAAGTGTCACATACCTCATGAATACTTGCTGGTTTCTTGAATTGTGCTATAGGTATGTTGTTGGGTTCATCAATTTATGTCTTTTCCTCATTACTATCTGTCCCCAAATTTAGTCTCCTTCTTGGTCTTTTTGCTGGCTTACTAGGCTCAGCCTTAGGAGCAACCTTAGCTTCCTTTCTAGAACTACTTTCTGCAACTTTCCTCTTACCATACACTTTTGTTTGTACTTCTACTGGATAAGTAACAGTAGATGCTCTAGTCCTCAGACGATTAGCTACAGGAGGTGTAACCTTAGGTTTAGATTTGCTTGGCTTGGTTACTATGACAATTGATGGTCTTTTGCCCTTAGCTTTCTTAGTGAATTCTTCTGATGCACTCACTTCCTCCTCTCTAGATATATCCTCACCTTGTCTAGTGGTTAGGCCTAAAGGTGCATCCTTAGGTTCTTCATCACTACCTAGACCAACCATTTTCTTTAGATTTTTCACAATCTTCTTTCTTTTCCTTTCCATAGTTCCCTCATTCAAGCTTCTAGAAATTTTAGCTTTAGCTTCATCAAAATTTCCAAATCTCTTTGTTGTAGTATCAATTTCCTTGGCTAGGAGTGCAATGATGGTAGCTGATGCTTCATCAATGTTAATTTCATATGGAAATGGTTCTAAGCATGTTATCCTGGGTGTCACAGCCTGGATATAAGTGTTATCTGTGTCAACTAGAAAACATATTTATTCATAGTGCTTCTCCACTAGTGAATTAGGAATTCTAGTTCTTAATCTCATTCTCTTCTTGAATTCTAAAAAATAGCTCCCCATAATGCTATTGAAATTACTTCCTAGTTTCTCAATACATTCACTAATCTGAATTGTAATGGGTCTATCCTTTTTCCAAACAATATTTCCCAATGTAGGAAATGTATCCTGAATGTAGAAAAATATACAAACTAGTAAGGAACCAAACTTACATGATGAGCTTTTAGCCTTTCTGATTGATGCTAGGTTCTCGGCTAATTGTGTCTGTTGTAGCTCGGCAAGATCATATGTATGATTTTTCTTAACAATTTTCCATGCATGATCAACAGCTGTACAAGGAACACTATCCAATCTGGTCGACTAATAGAACTTATGTGCTATTACTCTTACTCCAAAATCAAGTTCTAGGTCAGTAATTGTAGAGATAGTCATACCTTTGTTGTTCTATACAGCTCCAGTGTTCGGTGTAATTTCTTCTTTGCTGTTATCTCTCATTGTTTGTTTTCTGTTCACTACAGGATATCCAGTCACTCGATGAATCGTGATTTTGGTGGTCTTGACTAGTCCATTATCCAACCACATACACATGTCATGAAATCACCTAAGGATAACCTTAATCCATTCATCTTTGAAACCTTGTGGAAAATCTATGGCATGAGTTAAACCTTTGTCGGCTAAATGTTTGAATTCTGCCTTCAGAACTCCATTGACACACAATTTGCTGTAGGATTTCCTTAATTCACTATCACCTACTTCACCAATATTAACCATATAACATGATTGAATGTCATGGATCATAAGTACCTTCGGTGGAATGGATGAGAGGGCTCCCATTAAATCACTCTAAATTACACTTTCAGGAATGGCTCGAAAGTTGAGAGGTTCACATTCATCACTCTGTACTAACTAAATTTGATGTTGTTCTCCCTCCATACTCTTAGCTAGTGTGGAAGAACTTGCAGCCATAATCTTGAAATTAGAGTTCAAAAGATGAAGAATAGAGTACCTCGACAAGTAGCTCTTTGCACTGTTCACCTTAGGATTGCCGATGACACGTTGATGAAATATTTGATGCTAACTTCGTTAAGATCAATTTTGCAAATTACTTCAATCGCTCCATAAACAGTAAAAATTGCAAGGTAAAAATGAAGTGTCAATTGTTCATCCTTTATAGACTTTGAAAGGTCAAGGTAGGTAAGCAATGAATGTTCTGCTCATTGAGTTAGTGCAAGCCAACTATCCTCGGCTTTAACACAACTTGCATCCCACTCGGCTTACTAAACTTGACCATCATAAAACTTACTCAGCCAACAAAACTCAGCACTCACTAAAGAACTCGGCCTTAGTGTCCATGATTGGTGCTCGGCACCTATAGTGCAATTGGCTCAACTTGGCATTTGTCTTCAAAATATGTCATGGTTCATCTTAACATATGCAAATATGGACTTTTGTACATTTCATGTTAGGAACTGATGTAAGATAAGAGTTTTAGATATAGTTCCTTACATACCTCTTTTTCTTAGTTGGAGATGATGTGATCACCTGATCCATTGGATTGGGTGACCTTGGCTTCACTAGCTTCACTACTGCATGGTTCAGACTTCTTAACCCATGTCTTGTTCATCTGTGCTCTAATTTTCTCAACATTAGGAGAAGGTACCCTAGTCTTACAATCTTTCCTTGTATGACCAATTCTCAGACAACTATGACAAACTAGGCTTCCATTCATCCAACTTTTAGACTTTCCTCTGAAATGTGTCCTTATGTAGTTTTATAGAACATGTCCATACTCACCACAGTAATGACAACTATGCCATGTATTGTAATCCAAATTGTAATTATTTCCTTTTCATGGTGATTTCTCTTGTACCTTTTATGTCCACTACTGTTTACCTTTAGATCTGCAATCTTGTTCTCTATGACCATATTTGTGACAGTTATAGAAATTACCATTGAGTCTAGGTGTTTTGCTTGCCTTTGTCTTACATTCACATGCTTGATGTCCAAACTTATTATAGTTAAAGCAGTAACCATTAAAGTTAGTTTTTAGATTGGATTTACCATTCTTGCTTTGGCAAATGTTTGTTGTATGACCTGGTTTCCCACAGTTGTGGCAAACAGGTTTGTTGTTTCTTGGCTTTACATGCCTTCTTTCACCTATCTTAGATGATTCTCCTTCTTCAATGGTTGTATCTTGTTCAGTGTGACCTAATCCAAAAGAATCTTTAGGTTTTCTTGATGCTTCCACCAGTTGTTCAAAGTAGCTCATAGCTACACTTAGATCATTCAATCTATTATTAAGTTCTTTCTCAGATCTCAATTTATCTTTCAATTGATTTTTCTCAGATCTAAGATTTATAATCTCCAAGTCTTTCCTACTGATCTCCTGATTCACAAGTAGTAGTTGATTTTCCATGTCCACTTTATTGACTATCATTGTTTGTACATCATGTGTTCTTTCATCAAGTCTGGTAGTCATCATTCTTTTGTCTTCTTCTGCCATAGCCTTGTCATCTTTGGCTTTCTTTTTTTGTTCAACAACTTCACACATTCTTATTGATTGGGCTTTGTGTTCCTTTTTCAAGTTTTTGACTTCTTCACATAGTGCACTATTATTTTCCAGTAGATCTGCTATTGCTACATCGCTCTTAGTAGAATCTCCATTCTAAAATAGATTTGTGGTGTCCTCTTCCTGATAATGAGATTCATTCATTAGTTTGGCCAAATCTTTCCTTGCAGTCAAGGACTTCTTTAATTCTTGTCTTGCTGTCTCAAGCTATTATAATGCTAGTTGAATATCAATCTTTTGATTATAACAGTAAACAATTTCTGGATTTGATTGTGTTGTGAATTTTTAGCTTCAACGTTTCAAATCACACTCCGTGATCCATCATCAGGATGAGCAATAAGAGAGCACAGGAAAAAAAATTTAATCTTTTGATTCTCAATGACTTTACCCATCTTGTAGATCTCCATCTCAAGATCTGTATTCTCAAGTTGATTGTGACCTTTTTAGAGAACTAAGCTATGATACCAATTGTTGGAAATACAATATTGGGAAAGCAAGATACTGATAGGGGGGTGAATCAGATCTTCAAATTTAAACACTTAAAACAAACTGATCCACATTCATACATATATGAATCTAATGTAATCTCAAACAACATCCACACAATGAAATAAATAACACATAACACAAGAACTTGGTAACCCAGAAACCCAAATAGGTAAAATTGGGGTGGGGATGAAACCCACAAAATTCTCTACTACTGTAGTAATAAAGTGTGCCTGTTAAGGCTACAAATGTTGATTACAAAATGTAATCTACCCTGTTAAAGGTCTGTCCGGTTAAGAGCTAAAGATCATTACAATCTACCCTGTGAAAGGATTTCAACTTACAATAAAGTAAGCACTATGTTAGGAGATTAAGAAAGGTCTTCTAGAACCACTCTGTTAAGAGATTTTCACTTGATACAATGATTAGCATGTCTCAAGTATTAATCCTTTGTTATGCACTCTGATGCTGATGACGGATCTCCTCTTTCCAGTACCTTCTATGATCTCATAATCTGATATAACTTTACTTTTTTGTTCACTGTATTGTCACTCTGCTTGATCTCTGCTTCTTAAAAAAATAACCCTCTATGCATTTCACTTCAAAATGCAGTCACCACACACTTTGTCTGCTCTCTTCTTACACACAAAATAGGGTTTAGAAGAAATCTAATATATCTATTCAAATCTGATAGCGAGATCTAGATCAACAATCAAGATCTGATACCCATACCTTGATGGTATTACAATTAATGTTTACAATAGATCATGCATAGGATAAAACAATTAAATGCATAACTAACTCCGTAGAAGAATAATAAATGCATACATAAGTTGGCCCAAAAAATTTATACAAGTTGGCTAGATATTTTATCCTCAAAGTTTGAATCATTCTAGACATGTATACAAAAACTGTTCTTCTTGGCACTTGACTTCTCTGTCACTCGACACTTAACATCTCCGTGTCCTACTTAGCTTGGAAATGTAACTCAGATCGGCAATGTAACTAGGAAAACTAAAAACTACTCGGCAATGTTGCTCGGCCTTGCATAGTTTTAGCTCGGCCATAGTTATAGCCAACTAAAATTGCCTAAGTGAATGACTAAGTTTTGGTCACTAATCATCAACAGAACTTAGAGATTAACAATTCCTAGGTTAGTCCAACTCCTATACTTTCTTGTCCATTGTCTCATATAGTTTGTAGCTATGTGACCAAATCTTTGACATGCTGTGCAGTTTGCCCATGTATTATAATCCCAAACATATTGGTTACCGACTCTTTTTGGTTGATAAGTATTTTCTTAATCTTTAGGCTTCCATGCTTTCTTTTTCTTCTTCTAGCATTCAAGAGATGTGTGCCCATGCATTTTTCAAGTAGGACAATATTTGTCCATGTAGGTTTCCTTCTTTGGTTGTTTCACCTCATATTTACATTCATAAGCTTTATGTCCTTTCTTGTTACATTTATAACAAGTTCCTATGAATGAAGGTGTGGACTTAGGAATACCTTTCATTCTGCTCCTGTAAACATTTGATGTGTGGCCTTGCCTTCCATAGTGATTGCATGTCAACTTTCTTGGTCTTTGATTTGCATAGACATTCTTTGGATCAGCTTGGTTTGGTGATTCTCCATTCTTGATATAGCCTAGTCCGGTTTTGTTGTTGGCTCTCCTTTGTCCATCCAGAAAATCATCCATCCTTTTGTTGTTTTCTTTAGCTCTTTTGATTATTTCATTATGCTGTTGCTGAATTCTTACTTCATGTTTCAACTTTTCATTTTCTTCTCTTAGATCACCAATAACTTCTATTCTTTCAATGAGTACTGTATTCATTCTGTTTACCTCTTAACTCGTAAGAATAATCTGATTTGTGATCTCATGATGATGTTCTATAATTATTTGTAATTCTGACCCTTTCTCTTGTAGCTTTTTAGTAATCTTCCTTCTGTCATCAATAGCTAGTGTTCCTTCTTTCTCATCTTGTCTATCATTGTTCATGACATCAATCATTCTTACCATCTGTGTCTCTTGACTGATTTGCAGAGATTTTACTTGTCCAGCCAGATGTTGATTGATTTAATTCAGACTTGTGATGCTTTCTTCTGATGTGTCTGATGCTTTGCTAATTGTAGATCCTGAAGACTCAAATAGATATGGTATCTCTTCTTCATGCTAATCTATTTCATTACATCAAGATGCCATAATATTTCTTTCATATAACAACTATCTCATCTTGATTCTAGCTTCTTTATACTGCTCATAGAAGATCTAAATTTCTAGCTTCTAATTCTCAATACTCTTGTCAAGCCTGTACTTCTCCATTGTATGATCTTTTCTCTTAAGTATTTAAAATTTCCAAATAAGAGATCTAGCTTTTATACCAATTGTTGGAAATAATGAGAAGTGTGTACTGAGAGGAGAGGGGTGAATCAGTACCTCTAAATTTTTTAGTTAATTAACCTTTATCCTTATGTAATCCAATATTTTCTTTACCAATCATATATGTTGTTCATTATTTATGCATGTGATATTAATTCATAATCTTAATTGTATGTAGATATTCATAGAAACATTCATGAAAGTAATTGACACATAACACAAGATATGGTAACGCGGAAAACCCCTGTTAGAAGGTAAAAACTGTGGTGGGGATGGCACCCAAAAAAACTTCACTATCTACATATTGGATGGGGTTGGTTAAGGCTTACAATTTGATCACTTATAATGATCTACCCTGGTAGGATTATCATGTGGAGACTGGTTAAGGTCTACTCTGTTAAGATATTTAGCAACACTATTTAGTGTGTACTCGGTTAAGAGATTTACAATAGGATTGTTAACTCCACCTTTATTGAAATGATTTCTTCTATTTTCTACACTTGTTAGAATGCAGACAAAAATAACCATTTACCTGAGTGTGTGCAATCTACAATTTATGATTGCAGATCCATTCAAGATTACATGTACAAAGTATCACCTAATGTGATTGATTAATACCTCTGTTTCTTGGTAGCCTTGGTTCTTGGTTCTTGATAACCAAATTCATCTTTTGTTGTTATTCTTGTTGAAACTCTCAGTCTGATCTATAGATGTGCTCGTTTGCTACATTCATCCTCTCATCCATCTTAAATGAATGATTACAACATCTATTTATAACATAGATTGACCTAATTTAATTTCATGTATTACAAAACTAACTCTATGATCAAAGGTTTACAACTTGACCTTGTTGCATTTTTTTAACCAATTAGATTGATTAAAATAATTACAATAATGTTTCTTATTCCTCAAGAAATGGATTTAAACCAAATCAAAACTCTAAATATAGAATATAGCTATTTTATCTGACGTGGAAGTCAGATCCACTTTTCTTGGGATATAAATGACTTTCGTAGTCTTATACTCGGTTTTCTCTAAAATCAGTTTGACTGTCTTTCAGTGTTCCTTTGTTGAACTGTCCATCGGGTTCCCTTGCTGTCAGGCTCCTTTGTTTCTTATCTTTCAGTTTATAGTGTGACCTTCTTATCAGGTTCCTCTGTATTATCTTTGGGTTGCACTTTCAGTTTACACTTCAAAACTTGTGTCGTCGGGTTTTGATTTACTTAGCACAACCAAAACCTGAATTTTGGTGTAGTTTAACTAATGGTTAAAATAACTATTTTCTCTTTGCATACTAATAGAAAAACTTATGTCATCAATCTCCCCCTTTGACATTAGTATCAAAAACTGATATGTGCAAAATACTAAAGATTTATAGTATGCACACCATGTATATTACTTAGTCATTCCATGAATCCCCCTATGCATACACCAGTATAGTATAGTATACGTGTATGTACACTTCATCTTTATACTATCTTTTCCTTTTCCGCTTTCTACTATATGCTCTGTACATATCATTTTCCTTTTCCCCCTTTTTTGATAGTAAGGGCAAAGGTGTATACCTATATCTTATCAAAAAAATTAGAGTGAGAGGTCTTCATTTCCTCCATCATCTTCTCCCATTTCTCCTTTAAATGATCAAACCCATTTGGCCAAAATGTCCTTAAACATCTCTAGTACATCTTTGGATCAAACCCATTTGGCCAAATTCAACATTTTCTTCAAAATGCCCAACTAGACCTACTAGCCCAAATATGAGTCCTCAGACAATAAATCTCCAATTAATGACCTTGGGTAAAAAAGGAGACCATTATCAAATGTATTTTGTGATGGGACACAACATACCAAGAGGAATTCCCAACTTTCTTTGGAATAAATTAATGAAAAGCAGATTGTTCACTATTTTGGACCCCCAATTAGGTCTCTTCTCCAAAGGGAATGATCTAAAGACAAGTCTCACTTCCAATATAATGCATGGAAAAAATGGAACTGACCTCAAAAAATAAATCAACCTTTAGACAAAGCCTAGACCTCTGAAATTTTCCCTAAAATTTACAAGTACAATCACAGTCATGGAAAAAAGAGCATTTTCAATGATAATAATATAGATAAGGCATCAATTTATTCCTTCCACACCACATATATTCACTCCAAACCACTTGGATCCTAGGGAGGACTCATGAATATATTATTCTTCACATTTTGGTGATTTTCCAATGGTGCAATCAGAAGTTACAAGAGATTTTCTACAACAGCCCTGGTTATGGAGGTTTTCTAGCAGTTCTTGAAGAAATTCTTCAAACTTTCTCTATCCTACATGGAAATAATTCAAACCAGTCCCAAAAGAAAGATAACTCCTTCTATTTTCCATCCATGTATGATTTTCTTCAAGATAATTACATACAAAGTCATACCAAGAAAAAAAAATAGCAAAATTTTACAGCCACGGGTTTAGGAAAAATGAACAATTTCTCAATCAAACTTCAATGCCATTACATCAAATTTACTATCCCTCCTCCAAAAGAGGATGTAAAATTTTTTTTTAATCAGTTTCCAATGGTGGTAACCATCCCCAAGTTGGTTAACCATTTGGAACAACAAAACTTGCTTGGCAACTTTTACATGTTTAGTGACAACTTTTGCAATTGTGTTACAAACGCATTCAAACTTGACCAAACCCATAAAAAATGTCAAAAATGAATTTAAAAAATATTATACCTCTATTTCACATCTTTTGGACCACTTTTACATGGTTGACCATAGTTGACCACTTTAGGACTTCATGGAACAAAAAGGATCCAACTGGTACCAAGAGCCTACAAAATGAAGTAGAATGATTGAAGGAGACCACTATTGAACTATAAGACCTTATCAAACATAAAAGAAACCAAATGGCCTTAACAATTTCCTTATTACATTTTAAAAATAAAAATAGAATTGCAACATTGTTTTATAAATAAAAATTGAAGAAGATAGTGTCAAAGTTTTACAAATAAAAATTGAACTACAACATTGTTTTCCTCTATTTCTTGTTGATCAGAGTATTATTTTACATATTAATTTATTTGGAAATCCTAAGGAGTTATTGGAACTGAAATAAAAATTAGCTGGAAACAATTTGGTTTTGTTTTAAGGGATGTCCATGGAGAGTAAGGCAAGATAGATCAAACCCTTCCAAAATTGGTTTCAAACCCTCGCTTCCAGGGGTATGTTAAAAGACATGGCCATAAGTTCTGATTGCACTGTTGGAAATTTTTCCAAAACTTGGAATTTATTAGTGCCTTGAATGCTCATCTAAATTCACTTGGTCTCAAATTTATTGGTCGTGTCTTCATGGTAAAAATTGATGCCCCAGTGGGCTTACTCTGGAAATTTTCAGTGTTTGTGACAGCCAATGTGTTATTTTAATCTGAGATATTTTTCATGAATTATAAAGGCACATAAAAGAAAGATGAGATTTTAGGGAGTTCAAATGTTTCTTTCCATATGATTAACAAGTGAGTTTATATGTCTTTTTGAAATCTGATTATACAGTCACAGTCTAAAACTATCCTAAGTCTGTGACAGTCATAGTCCTAAAAGTTTGTTCATAGAATAAGGTTGTTTAAAGGTCTTGAATTATTTAAAAAAATATTGTGATAGTTGTCAAAGATATCCTCTCTTTCTCCTTGATCAAAGATCCCAAACTGAATATATGTTGGTTTCCCCAAGTCACTGTTTAAAACTGTGAGACAGTGACAGTCATAATTCAAATGTTCCCTTCTTTTAATGGCAAGTTATTTCCCAATTTTAATTATCCCCTACAGTCTATGTAGGATGTCCTAGATAAAAGGTGGTTTGTGGAGGAAATTTTTTAAAAGGGGGACATGATAATATTTGGTTTTGACATGAATTCATAGGACTATTATCATAGTG
This sequence comes from Thuja plicata, assembly GCA_018584345.1. Lineage (NCBI taxonomy): Eukaryota > Viridiplantae > Streptophyta > Pinopsida > Cupressales > Cupressaceae > Thuja > Thuja plicata. The sequence goes on from MU226255.1 coordinate 4,324,044, forward strand.
AAATAGTGGTGCAGTCATGGATGGAGGATCCAATGAAGGATTATCCAAACTTGCAGAAAAAACCATAATAGAGGAAACAACCAAATACACAAAAATATAATCAAAATTAACTTATATTATCTCAGATATCAATCACATTCAACATGTCAGGCTGTAAGGCCTTCATGTTTATGGCTAAATACAAAGATAGAACTCAAGATCTACTACAGATCTTCTGCAAGACATACAACTCTTGATCCAGATTCTCAGATCCAACACTTTTATCTGCTCCCCCAATCTGATGCCCTAGAATAAGAACAAAATAAAACTTAAATACAAAGGCAACCAATTAGGTCAACCTACAATAACAAACATTGGAGAAACCCCCATCCTAGATTTAGGTCCACACAATCTCCAATGAGAGATCCACCATTAATGCCGCAATGAAAATTCAATACACAAGTTGACCACTAGATCCAACTCCAAAATAAACAACTCGGGCAAAGAATGACTGAGCAACATAGTGACTCAAGTAAAGAACACCCCGAGCAACAGGAAAAAAAACCCAAGCAACAAAAGATGAACTCAGAACAAGCATGCCTGAGCAACAGAAACTCGAGCAACATAGACCAAATCGAAACAAGCATGCCCGAGTGATGGAACCTGAGCGATAGAGAAATATAGTACCTCACAGAGAACTCTCCAAACAAGATAAAGAACAAAAGAAAATGTATTTTTGGTTGATAAGGATTTCCAAGGATCCTAGGATGCTCCTGCATCAAACACCCCAGGTAAAGAAGATGTTCCCATAAAGGAAATCATTCACATCTTAAGGGAATCAGAATAGGTATTCCATACTTGTTCTTAATCCATTTGTCCTCTTTCCCTCCATTCCATGTTGTCTTGACTCTGTCCATTGTCCCAGTCGACAAATTCATCAGTCCTACACTTTTATCATATCTTCTACCTGTAACTGACAGTAGCTGACACTAATCATCCTTGATACCATCAGTGTTTTGATGAACCACACTCTCATCCAACTGACTGATCAACTTAGTATCATCTTGTAGACACCCAAAAATGGACAGGTTTGTGACTTTACATTAAAAACACTAATTTCATCTATTAATTAATGGGTTTTTAATCATTAATTAATCATCTATTTTCTTCTAAATTCATTCTCCAAATCATCTAATCAAATTCCCAAAATTAATTGAATAATTAATTTTATTTAATTAATTAACCTTAATTGATTAATTACCATTAATTAATTAATTAAATTCAATTTCCTATAGTTTAAATTTAAATATTTAAACTTACTAATTAAATTCTTTCAATTAAATTAATTAAATTTCATCAAATAAAGCAATTCTAAATCAAAAAGAATTCAATTATCTCACATGTTGAAAATATTAATTAAATAAATGAATTAAATATTCATTTATCTTCAAAGAGATAACTCCAATTAGATCACATGGGTTACTCCACCCATCTCTCCAGTTCACATGGGAAACTTCACCCATCTCTCCAGTTTAAAAAGGTAACTCACAATTAGCTCTTCAGTCAACCAAACTCTATCTCCTTTTTACCAATTGAAGAGGTGGAGTTTACTAATGGCTTCTCCAGTTCCCTTTGATCTCAACCATTCATCTCCTTATCTCTGGGATTGATCTCAACTATTAATTTCATCCTCAATTCCTATATAATAAATCATTCATACCCATTTGAAGGATCTAGGATTTCAAGCTCTCGTGCGCCATTACTATGTCATTTTGGTTCTAGCATTCAAGTCATCTTGCGATCATACACCCATTTCAAGTATCAAATTCTCAACGCTTCTCAAGTCATAGACGTTGCCCACACCAATATTGAGCATCAAAAATAGCATTTCAGAAGGAGTAGAGAGACACAATAGAAGCTTCAAGCACTTTGGGGTTTGCATTCATTTTTTTTCCTTTCATTGCTTGCACATTTTATTGGTTATGTTTCAAGTTATTCATTTTATTAGTTCTTATGTACTCAATTTTTATCATTGTAAAATCGTTGCTAGTAACCCCCGCCTTTGGAAAGCTTTGAGAACCATGAATCATGAAAAGGAGGCATACACATCTCTTGCACTATCTCAGCCAAAAATGTCATCTATTTCTTAATTTATGCAAACTCCTCAGAGGGTTCATCAATTCTCTTTTTTCTCATGTTTTCCACTGTCATTCAGACAACATCTGAGAACTCTACATCCCTTAGTCCCTGCTTCCTACAAAGGTAGTATTTTATACTTGGATTCACCTTGCCTCACAACATAGGTATTTGCATGACCATCAAATATAACATGTCTGTCATATTACCAAGGTCTACCAAGAAATAGGTGAAAAGCATCCATAGGAAACACATCACAAAATATCTCATCATAATAAGATACAATATTAAAATTAACAAGGCATTTCTCCTCAACCCTAACCATAGACACATCTTTTATCTAACTAATCTGATAAGGATTAGGATGTTTTCTTCTTCCAAATTTAACTTACTAACCATCTATTCTAAAACAAAGTTCTCATAACTACCATCATCAATTATGAAATTACATAACTTATCCTTGCATTTACATCTGCTTCTGAAATAATTCCTTCTCTGCACTGGTTCATTAATACATGCAGCCAGCCTTCTAGTGACCATAACTTCACCTTCTTCTGCAGTATTCACAGAATTCTCCTTGGTCATCAGGGTGAACTTCTTTTGAGGACATGAATAGGCCCTATGTCCCTTCTCACCAAACTAAAATCAATTACCACTGAAATCACTTCTTCCTCTTCTGCCATAAACATGATTGCAATCCTTAGTGGTTTGACTACTGCTAGATCCTACCTCGGTCTGCTTAGGATTTTCTAAGACCTTAATAGTATAGGAGCACAGCTAGGCTAACCTCCATGTTTTAATCATTTTGTCTTGTACTTGACATTGGCCAAGTCAAGATAGTTAGGTTTTTTTTTTGACCTTAGAAGGTCATTGCACTATGGGCTAGGTGAGTTAGTCATTAGAACTGAGGTCACCAAAGTAGCCATTGTTAGTGGTTTTTCATTTATTAGGCTTGGTTTCTAAATGATGGATTTAAGTCATGAGTGTGTCCTAAACACATAAATGAGGACATAGAGATTCCATAAGGTCTTTAATGATCTTGGATCCTCATAATGAAGAGGTTAGAGGTCCAAGAAATGAGGAAAGTGACATAAAAGGAAAGATGCCAAAAGTTGCTAAATTGTTGTAATGACAACATCTGCAATTATTGCAAATATTGCATCCAACACGGTTACCTTGGATCCCCATAAAAACTAGGAGTGGTGGATCGAACAACAAGGCCTAGAATAATGGAAGAAGGCATATAATGCATAGAGAGACTCGAATCTCATCAGTTAGTCATTCATTGTAACAAGTTTGGAAGAGTAATACAGTCTGCAATTCTATGTTTTCAGAAATCTCGAGCATTTCATTGGGATAGTGATACTGTTTAGATTGAACGCTTAGAACTAATGACTATTTTGTGCTCTTAGGATAGTTTGGAGTGTTTTTCATTCAGTAGTCAAGTTTCTTTGTGGTTGTTTAAGGTCTTGTATAAATTGTTTTGTGTTTAGAGAGTCTACTGGTCCTGTCTTGACTAGTCATTCTAGTCATGGCTCTCCCATGAAATCTAGCCATGGGAAATACCTATGGATAGATGGATATGTTAGGAGATTCAGTAGTGTACATATGTGTAGATTTAGGAGTCATGGAAGATGGAGTAGCTATTTTTAGTGCCAAGCCCTAGGCGAGCATACACTGTCCGGTTGGAGGTTTGGTGATGAAACTGTGAGTATAACTTGCAGGGTAGTGAAGCACTATACATACTAAGTACAGTTCCAGTTATATTTTAGTCATACCTTGACATGTGATGATGTTTGAGTTCATACCAATCATTGAGACCAAGTTTTGAACGATTTTTCAACTAAGTTGCAGTCAGTCCTAGAAATTAGGCCTATTAGCCCTATTGGACCTAGATTGTAGGAACCCTATGTACGGATGACTTAGGGAAATAAAAATTCCAAAATATCTTGTAAAAGGATAAATAGTATCTAGATATGGTCTTATATTTTCAAGTTCTTTGGGAAAGTTTTGCAAGAAATAGAAAAAGGTCACTGTCAAGGGCTACAAGGAATTGGGCCTTCTTGTGCCAAAATTGTGAACTCGATTGCAAAGAGTGAAGAGATCCTTAAAAATGGATTCTATTAGGATCAAATGCAATGTCTACATGATGATGGACACCCTTACAAATTATTCATGAGTGTTAAAGTGGAAATTGGCACTTAGAATCTTCTAAGTCTAGTAGGAGAAGTGAGGAATTGAATTAACTAAAAGGTGTCAGTCTTTCAAGGTGAAGCACAAAGGTTAGAAATCTTAGAGAAGATTTTAAATTGGACTTATTTAATCATCTAAACCAATTTAGGACCTAGAGGAGATTAGGTTCCTAGAAGAGACAATCTAGGTCTCTTGGATGCAGTGCTAGCAAGCCTTGGAACCCTCACACCACTTACTCTTAGCAGTTGTGCCATCAGTCTTACCACCTTAGTTTCTATTATTTTGTCTGCATTCAAACTTCTTGTTCAAATTCTCCTCAATCTTCAATTCCATCTAATAAGCATCTCCTATTGTTTTCATCCAAACAATAAGTAACTCTTCCTGAATACTAGGTCTCAGGCCATAGATATACCTAGCAAATTTCTCCTTGTTAGCTTCTGAATGTCCGCTCCTAATCAGAATCCTATAAAAATCCTTGATATACTCTTGCACTGATTTGTTTTTCTACCTCAAACCTTGCATATTTTTGAAAATCTCCAATTCATAACCCACTAGAATGAATTGCTTCTTTATATTTTCAACCATTCTGTTCCATCTGATGATCTTGTCTTTACCTCTCTGATTTCTTTCCAATTCAACTTCTCTCCACCATATGTTTGGATGACCTTTCAGCTTTGTCTTTGCAAACCAAAATCTATCAGGATCTTCTACTTCTTCATACTCAAGGTATTCATCCATCTCATTAATCCAATCGATCAACTCTTTTGGCCTAGGGCTTTCAACAAATGTAGAAACTTCAATCTTAGGTCTTTTCCCAATTTTAGATATAGCTCTCAGAAATCTAGCCTCTTTAGGATCTTTGACATCTTCTATAGCTTCTTCAAAATGATCTTCTTCTTCAAATTCTTCACCATTACTTTGGTTTTCTCTAGATTCATTATTTCTTTTCAACTCATCTTGCAGATCTTGCACCTGCTTCGGCAAAGCTTGAAAATCAACAAGGTCAAACTCCTCAGGTTATTCCTCTATGATCTCACAGATTTTCTTTGGAGGCATCTTTTCTCCATAAATCTCCAGCAATTGGAAACCTAACTCCTTCTTCAGCAATTGAAACTCAGCTCTGATACCACCTGGTGCGGTCAAGGATGGAGGATGATTGCTTATTATAAAGGCTCAGAAACTAGGCATAATCATTTAACTCAGGGATTGGACATCCAACTAAGCACTTCCTCCACTTTATAAGAAAATCATTTAATATGTCAAACCTAGGGACGTGTTACTTGAAACGGGCTAGTAAAATATATGCACCAAGAACTTTCTCAACCAATCATTCTATAATTGCTTTAGGAAATAAATGCTGGAAAGGAACTACTCTATGGCTGTAGGAAATAAATGATTTCGAAAGAAAACTATACTATTGCTGCATGAAATGAATACTCAAATCAAAGATAAACTATTGCTGTGAAAGTATATGATTGAAAGGAAATGATGGAAATGAATGTTTCTAGTAGGATGGATGAATGCACAAAAATAACTATAATGCCTTAGTTACTCTGGCGCTCGGACATAGGAAGCCATGGCTGTCTTGTGGCTTTGGTTGCAAGAGTTTTGTTTACAAGAATTGAAATAATAGAAATGTAGGAAAGCAAGCTAACTAGAATGAATCTAACTATAGATTCCTCACCAAGTGGGCCCCCTTGGGTGAGTACCCAAAACACTCAATTACACATAATTAATCTCAAAACTTCATTTGCTCATTAAATTGAACAACAATGTGAGACCTACATTAGACTGTAATAGTTTTAATACTTTTTATTCATGCTTTCAGTAGTTTATGCTTTGACATACTTTTACTATTGGAGACTTTTATGTGTTTAAGGATCTGTTGAATCCTAAGTTATGTATTCAGTACCTGATTATGTAATCAGGGTACACTTGAGATGCATTATGTTATGATTCAGTTTCAGTTATGATGATGTCCTAATTGGGTTTAAATGTATGAGTGTAATATGATGAATTTGGTTTAGGAAACTGATGCTAGGTTATTTTAGTTTTAATGCATATTTGGTTTATATTCATGTATATTATTGATGTTGTGTTATGTTTTCATATCATGTTTTTTTGGACCTACTGATGTGTACAATGAGTGTGCAGGGAAAGTTGACCATGGATCTAAACCGGGGACCCAATATTGGTACCTATGTAAATTTTTGTGCAATCCAAGGTCCTGTTTATATAAAGAAACATGGAACTCATTGTTTATGTGGTTATTTAATAAATGTGGTTTGCATGTGTGTAATTAGAATAGTAAATGTTCATGTGATTGAGTCATGTCATTTATTTTAATTTAATGTGTCAAATTTGGCAATTGTTGAAATTTAATATTAACATGGCTAGTAAAGGGAACCAGGGTTAAGTATAGGGTTAACTAAGGTTACCTATGTGTATTACCCAAGCTTACCCCAAGGTTAGAAGTTTCTAGATAGTCAAGTTGACTTAGAAATTAGTAGGTTAACTTTAGGGGTAGTTTAGGAGGGTCTTTTGGGCTTCCAGAGGGTAATCAGGGTCAGTTTTAGCTACCCAAATTGGTACCCTAGGGGTTAGGGGTCATTTTTGGTCATTAATGAGCCTCTAAACTCATTTATTACTCCTCTAAAGTGTCATTTTAAGACTTGAGATAATTTTGAAGAGTGTAACCTTGGTTAACCTCTCTCTTCTTCCAAGTTTCATTTGACTCCACCCATGGAGAGTTTAGGAAAGTGGATAGTTAAGGGTTGGTTAGGGTCACCTCACCTTTGGGTTAAGCCTTGATCTAGTTGGAGGTTTTACTATTTAGGGAAGGATTTAGGATGAGTTGAGTGTTCACCCACTCTCTACCCTTAGAGACAAATTCAGTTTGAAGGAGCTTTTGGAGAAGGAGCTTAGGAAGGATAGCTCAACACCATTCCTCTTCTCACCTTAGCTTTGGATTAAGGTTGGATCTCTTAGAAGTAAATTTTTTTTTTTCATGTGTTCTTGAGCTTGAAACTCCATTAATGGAGTCCTATGTATTTTTGAAGTTATTTTCAAAATTGAAATGTAATGTTTTGTTTTATGATGTCTTTATTTTGTGTTGGATTTTGATGGGTATCTTCAAGGCACACTCACCCTTGGGAGGGAAGAGTAACCTTGAAGGGGTAGTAGGAAATGATTCCAGATAGTGTAGAGTCTCCCATGTGTGGAGGGAAATACATGGGGTTTCATGATACCCATGATGCCAAGAATGACCTAAGGGCACCTAGGGGGCATAAGGAGGTCATCTTATGACTGCATCTTGTGTAGATGGTCATATCAGGCCCATGAGTGGCTTGTGTTTTACATTATTGATTCTTGGCTTTCTCGTAATGTGAGGTCTACCACTACCCCTATTTCAGGAAGGTCTTTTGGAGACCTATCCTTCTATTCAACCTTGTATGGGGAGTTTTCTTATTTATGTGATTTTCTATAAGTGTGTTTGATTGTTAGTTGAGAAATGTCTATTTGTATCCCATTCCAAATTAGATCCCCAAGATCGAGGGTGGCCTTGTAAAGGCCTAGGTTTGGAGTTGAGCCTCCATGGTCAATCTCATTGAATAGGTACCTTGTTGATGTTGAAGATTGAAAAATTACCCTTATGTGTGAGATGTGAATAACTAAAAAATAGACATTTGTAACCCTTGCGATTCTACGGAATTCATTATTTAAGTTTTGTATAAGAGCTATTAAGGATTTATGTAATTCTATATTGCGGGAGAATTTTCACCCATTTTGTAAATGAGATTTCAATGTAAGAGTGTAATCTTTCCCTATTGGAAATTTAGGAGAAAGATTTGAGAAAATTATATTAAGTAAGCTTTGTTAAATTTTGTGAATCTTGTGGATATTTGTAGCATTAAAGATTTGAAACTACTTAAATCATTTTCCTTAAATAGCAAAGTTGATTTTGAAACAAAAAAGGAAACTATTGAATCTTTTGCTCAAATAAATAAATTCAATAGCAAACCGGGTTCATGCTTTTCTAAATTAGTAATTCATGAGTTTTTTTTATTAGATTCTAAATGGAAAATTGTTATTGTTTAAGATAAAAATAGAATAATAATAGAACCATTTTCCTTTTGATGTTTTTGGGTGAAGGCTCAAATAATAAATTGTTGTTTAGTGTTCTTAAAAAAATATATATATATTTGCACTTAGACAAACTCTGAAAATTATCAAAAAAAATAAAGTGCCTCAATTTTAAATTTATCTCCACCACCATCTTAGGAATGAATTATAGGTTCTTTTAAAGTAATAATATTGCAAAAATAATGTTGGGGCTTACCCCTTGTTTTGGGGCGCAGGTTTTTACACCAGTCCCTTTTTTTTTTCTTACATAATGTTATTGCTGTGTATTTTTTTCTACCTATTTATGTTTATAAATATTAATTATTTTGGGTAGAGTAAATACATTAAATAAAGGTAAAAATAAAAATAAAAGAAAAGTATTAATCTAATTTATTTCAGGCATCGCGGGAGGGAGGGTTGAAGCCCTATCCCATGCCCGTGTGGGCCTTCCACTGGTAAGTAGCACCCTGCAGGAGAGTGGGCGTCAGCCGAAGTAGGCACGACCCAGTGTGGAAGTAGTGGGAAGCGCTGCCAGAGGCCGCAAGGCCCACTACTCTGACAGTGGAGCCGCCTTCCCTTCTGAGCCTCCTTGCACCTCCCCTTGTCCGTCGCTCATTTCCTTGCAAGCCATCCACCATTCCTCCACCCTATGAGCATATGTCTACCGCTCCCACCTTGTTCAGTCCCTGCGTTTTCATAAGGATTTTTAGGGTATTTGTTGAGGATGTATTTATAACTTAAAGTTAAAATTTTACATAAGTTTTAAAGATTTGATTTTTATTTAGTAGGGTTTGGTCTATTTTTTTTTCTTTTTATAGTTTTATCTCAGCTTTTATTTTATAGATTAGATTTTCTAAATGCATATTAGATTAGATTTTAAATTTAGAAAAGGTTTAGATTTTGGGAGTGATTTAAATAATGTTTTAAATATAATCATGAACTATTAGATTAACATATTGTTAGGAAGATTCTTAGACTTGAATATGTAGAGTTTTAAATGTTAAATAATAGTATTAGATTTGATTTAAGATAGTATACCTTAGATTTCAATCTTAGATGTCATTTTAAAATAAATTTATATTTACTTTAAACTCATAGGTTAAGTTGGATTATTATTATCATATGTTCTATTCAATTGAATTCTTTTATATTTAAAATAGATTCTTACCTAAGTAGAATATCTTTAATTTATTAAAATTAAATCCACGTTTTACTAGGAGATATTCTTATGGACATTTTCTAAAAGTTATTCTTATTATATTTAAGTTCTCTATGTTTTAATTATCTTTTATTTATAAACTATAAAATTTTATATTTAGGATTATTATGCTTAAAAATTTCAAGTGGTGAATTAAAATGTTAATCATTCAATTAAAGTATTCCTTTAAATTTTAAAGGCATTTAGACATTATTATTATTTCACCTTGATCGTTTGTCTCAATTTTTGAACCAGGTGTTCCCTGTAGTCTCTAGACCCTAGGTTTCTAATTTCACACTTTTCAGTGATGGTTGAATTTTTGGTCAACTATCCCAATTTGTGTACCTTAGCCTTCCTAAGGGCTGAGCGAGCCCTAGTACTTCCTTTCATGTATTTTGAGGTATGGTTGAATTTTGGTCAACTATCTCAATTTACGTGTCAACCATTGTATCAAGTTTAGGGATCCCTGTAGGATAGTACTTAGATCTATCCTACCTAGTTTGACCTTTCTGGATGTTGTTTCACCTCTGCACCATTTTGCGTGCACTTTCTTTACCTTTGGGGTAGCTTAACATTTCCTTTTAGTGTGTTTTAAAAAAATTTGTTGGTGTGTTTTTGCGTAACTTTTGGGCATGACATTTTGGTATCAATGCCATGTTTAGCACCATTGGGAACCTAACCCACTATGTTGTTACTAGACCTTGTTTTGAATGTGTAGGATGCCACCTGTCACTCATCAGGCCCATCAGTAAGGATGTGGTTTGAGACGTGTCCCCGTGGCACGTGTAGAGGAACAACCTGAGGTAGAGAATCACAGGAGGGATCAGAGTCCACCTCATGAACCCCCTCCCAATCCTAATGTAGCGCTATTTTTGGCCTTTTAGAACCTTGCTGAGCTCATTCTAGACTGTATGCCACCAGTTATTCAGAAGAGAGAGAAGTAGGAGCCCACCTCCTAGAATGGGAGAGAATCAGGCTGATTAGGAGGAAGGGTCCATTGTAGAGCCAAGAGGTATTCCCAGGGGAGGTGCACAAAGACTCGATAGAGAACCCCCTGATATCAGGACCCAGATCATAGAATTGATGAGGCTTAAACCACCTCCCTTCATAGGAGAAGTAGATGGGGCAGGAGCAGAGGCTTGGCTTTTAAGCCTGAAAAGGTGCTTTGGGTTGCAGAATTATGGCAGCAACCTTAAAGCATGGTTTGCAATTATTTTGTTTAGAGATAGGGCATCCACTTGGTGGAGGCATGAGGAGACTAAGGGACTCATAGACATCAATACCCTTACTTGGGGAGCTTTCCTCAAGTTCTTCAAAGGGTGATATATCTCAGAACAATTTAGGCAGCATCGCATCGATGAGTTCCATGACCTCCAGCAACTGGGTCTTTTAGTAGTCCAGTATGAGGGCAAGTTTCTCGATCTCTTACCCTATGTTGAATACATGAGAGATGAGAAGCTGTAGGTGAATAGGTTCATCAAGGGATTAAATATCACAATTTCAAATAGGGTACATATGGTACCTTCAAGAGATTTGAGGTTTACAATGGATAGTTCCTTAGTGGCTGAAGATATAGCCGGGGGCCCACATGATTATAGGGATAGGTCACAGAACCATCATTCTTCATCTCAGGCCTCTAGATATCAGAAACCCCCATGGAAGGGGAATCAGAGGAACTCTACAGGGACATTCAGGGCTCCATAGCAGCAGCAGCCACAGGAGTCTCAACAAAACCAATGACAAAGGCCACCACAGGTTAAGCAGGGCTCTAAGCCCAAGCAGTGGTAGTCACATGGTCCTAAGAAGGACCAGATACCTCAGGCACCATACACCCCTCTAGCATAGACTCAGTAGTCCTCTAGGGGTGGCTATAGCAGTTCATCTAGGACCACAGGGTCTCAGTATTCTAGGTCTCCTGGTATTCAGGGTCAGTCACGTAGGACATGTTACACTTGTGGTGCCATGGGGCACTTAGCTAGAGAGTACCCACAAGGTGGTAGTTAGCATGCAGTAGTTTTAGAACCGACAGTTGGGGATAGGGGGAAGTCCCACATGGTTTTTGCAGCGGTGGACAACAACTAGGCAGAGCACCAGGCTACCATTATTGAGGCCTTAGGTAAGATTAGAGATAGTGATGTTACTATTCTATTTGATACTGGAGCCACTGACTCCTTTGTTTCTCCATCGGTTGTGGAGTGTTGCGGGCTAGTGGCAACTAGACAAGAGGTTAGATGGGAAGTAGAGTTAGCTTTAGGAGCTAGAGTTTCTGTGACCTTGATGGTTAAGGATTGTTCGATCCAGATTGGTGGCATGACACCATAGCTGATCTCAGAGTCACTCCCCTTGGATATTACAACCTAGTTCTTGGCATAGATTGGCTAAGTGCCCACAGAGCGAAGCAAGATTTTTGTAAGAAAAGGATCGAATGTTTGGATGGTGATGGTATGAATATAGTTATTATTGGGGTTCATAGGCCTGTATCCCTCCATTTGATTTCCGCTATGTATCTTAAGAGATGCATACAAAAGGGATGCCAGTTGTATGCCATCACCATCAGTGATAGGGAAGAAGAGACAGAGAAGGAAACTTCTCTTGATGAATTCCCCATTCTTCAAGAGTTTGTATATGTGTTTCTATCAGAGCTACTTGGCATACCTTCTCGTAGGGCAGTAGACTTTCACATTGATCTCATACCAGGAGTTGAGCTAGTTTCCAAAGAACCTTATAGGATGACCACTAATGAGCTTAATGAGCTCAAAATATAGCTTGAGGAACTATTAGAGAAAGGACACATTCATCCTAGTATTTCTCCTTGGGGTGCACCAGTTATCTTTGTAAAGAAGAAATATGGATCACTTAGGTTGTGCATGGATTACCGATAGTTGAACAAAGTTACCATCAATAATCGGTATCCACTTCCTAGGATCGATGACTTGTTTGATCAGTTGGAGGGTGCACAATTATTCTCAAAGATAGACCTCAAATTGGGTTACCATCAGTTGAGGATCATGGATAGTGATATTCACAAGACCGCATTCTGCACTAGATATGGCCACTGTGAGTTCACTGTGGTTCCATTAGGTCTTACAAATTCTCCAACTATGTTCACAAGTCTTATGAACATAGTATTCCATACCTTCCTTGACAAGTTTGTAGTTTTGTTTCTCGATGACATCTTGATATATTCCAAATATGAGAAAGAGCATGAGGAACACTTGAGGAAAGTGTTGTAGTGTCTTAGAGACAACCAGTTATATGGAAGCTTGTCGAAGTGGGCTTTCTTTAGATCTAAGGTTAAGTACCTTGGTCATGTTATTTCAAGTGAGGGGATCTTAGTAGACCCATCAAATATTGATGCCATTATGGATTAACCAGCACCTATCACTGTGACCGAAGTTAGGAGTTTCATGGGTTTGGCCAGGTACTATAGACGGTTTGTTAAGGGTTTCTCTTGTGTAGCACACCCCATTACTTCTCTTCAGTGAAAGGGAAAGAATTTTGAGTGGACTGAGAAGTGTGACAAGGATTTTTAGGAGCTCAAGAGAGAACTTACTAGTGCACCCATCCTTGCTGTACCAGAGCCTTCAACAGACTTTATGGTTTGCACAGATGCTTCTTTGGATGGATTAGGAGCAGTTCTTATGCAAGGTGGGTGAGCTATAGCCTATAAGTCTAGGAAAATACAGACTCATGAGCTCAAATACCCTACCTATGACCTTGAGCTTGCAGCAGTGGTGCATGCTTTAGTCAGATGATGACATTTTCTCTTAGGGCATCAATTCAAACTTCATTTAGACCATCAGAGTCTTCAGTACATCTTCACTTAGCCAAACCTTAATGCTAGGCAAAGGAGATGGATAGAGTTCTTATGTGAATATGATTTTGATGTCCATTACATCAAAGGGAAAGAGAACGTGGTCGTAGATGCCTTGAGTAGGAGACAACACGAGCTTTCTTCTATGTCCACTAGCACAGATTTGAGAGATAGCATTCTTCATCACTTACATGAGGATGAGATGTATGTAGAGGTTTGTGAGTTGATTCTATCTTGAAGACCCCTTGAGGGGAAGTTTTCATATTATACTTTGGAGTTTGATGGAATTTTGTGTCATAGAGGACGTATCTATATACCTTCTTCCAGAGGATTGCGTAAGTTTGTGATGGTAGAGGCTCATAGGGCCCCTTATGTAGTGCATCCCAGAGTGAATAAGATGCATGCCAACTTGAGGCAATTATATCATTGGCCAGGCATGAGATTGTAGATTGCAGAGATGGTAGCTAGATGCCTAGAATGCCAGAGGGTGAAGGTGGAACACCGTCATCCAGGTGGACTCCTTCAGCCTCATGAGATACTGGTGTGGAAATGGGACACCATATCTCTAGATTTCATATTAGGTCTTCCTATGTCTTCTTGTTGTCATGATTCCATCATGGTGAGAGTCAACAAGTTGACTAAGGTGGCTCACTTTTCACCTGTGTGAACTACCTTTACCACACCTGCAGTGGCGCAAGTGTTCTTGTGAGATATAGTTAGACTTCATGGCGTACCTCATAAGATCATCTTAGATAGAGATTCTCTCTTCACTTCATCCCTTTGGAGAGAACTTCAGGTAGCTATGGGTACTATGCTCAACTTCAGTACAGATTATCATCCTGAGACAAATGGGTAGACTGAAAGGATCAATCAGGTGTTTGAGGACATGCTTCGCATGTATGTCATGGACCATCAGATTTGGTGGGAAGAATACCTACACTTAGTGGATTTTTACTATAAAAATGGACACCAGACTTCCTTGGGTATGCCTCCCTACGAAGCTCTTTATGGTAGGCCATGCAGGACCCCACTTAGTTGGGATAGGATCAAGAATAGAGTTTCCATTGGTCCAGAGCTAGTTAGAGATATGGAGCAGCATGTGACTTTGATTAGGAAATGACTTAAGGAAGCTCAAGATAGCTAGAAGAAGTATGTAGATGCGAAGCGAATTGATCGAGCCTATCTAGTTGGAGACAGAGTCTTCTTGAGAGTGTGACCACATAATAGTCCAATCCTTTTTGGAAAGGGATCTAAGATAGCACCTCATTTTGTTGGACCTTTTGAGATCCTTGAGAGGATAGGACCAGTTGCTTACCATTTAGCATTGCCACCTAGCCTGTAACACAACCATGATGTGTTTCATGTTTCAGTTATGAGGAAGTATATTTATGATGAGTCTCATGTGATAGATTGGGATACCTTGCATGTGGAGTCGGACGGGCAGCTAGCTTTGGAGCCAATTCATATATTGGCTCAGCGAAGATTGGGTCTTTGAGGCTGAGAGCTGGACCAAGTTAGGGTCCAGTGGGACTGCTATGATAAGGTTACAACCTCTTGCAGGGAGGACACAACACAGATGAGATCATAGTACCCTCACCTCTTTGATGAAATTCAGGAGGAGGTTCATGTCTAAAGGGGGTGGATGTGAGACCTACATTAGACTTTCATAGTTTTACTGCTTTTTATTCATGCTTTCAGTAGTTTATGCTTTGACATAATTTGACTATTGGAGACTTTTATGTGTTTAAGGATCTGTTGAATCCTAAGTTATGTATTCAATACCTGATTATGTAATTAGGGTACACTTGAGATGTGTTATGTTTTGATTCAGTTTCAGTCATGATGATGTCTTAATTGGGTTTAAATGGATGAATGTAATATGATGAATTTGGTTTAGGAAAATCATGCTAGGTTATTTCGATTCTAATGCAGATGTGGTTTATATGCATGTATATTATTGATGTTGTGTTATATTTTCATATCATGTTGTTTTGGACCTACTGATGTGTGCAATGAGTGTGCAGGGAAAGTTGACCATGGATCTAAACTGGGGACCCAGTATTGGAACCTATGTAAATTTTTGTGCAATCCAAGGTCCTATTTATATATAGAAAAATATACCTTATTGTTTATGTGGTTATTTCATAAATGTGGTTTGTATGTGTATAATTAGAATAGTAAATGTTCATGTGATTGAGTCATGTCATTTGTTTTAATTTAATGTGCCAAATTTGGCAATTTTTGCAATTTAATGTTGACATGGCTAGTAAAGGGAACTAGGGTTAAGTATAGGGTTAACTAAGGTTACCTATGTGTAGTACCCAAGCTTACCCCAAGGTTAGAAGTTTATAGATAGTTAAATTGACTTAGAAATCCGTAGGTTAACTTTAGGGGTAGTTTAGGAGGGTCTTTTGGGCTTCCAGAGGGTAACCAGGGTCAGTTTTAGCTACCCAATTGGTACCCTAGGGGTTAGGGGTCATTTTTAGTCATTAATGAGCCTCTAAACTCATTTATTACTCCTCTAAAGTGTCACTTTCATACTTGAGAGAATTTTGAAGAGGATTATAACCTTGCTTAACCTCTCTCTTCTTCCAAGTTTCATTTGACTCCACCCATAGAGAGTTTAGGAAAGTGGATAGTTAAGGGTTGGCTAGTGTCACCTCACCTTTGGGTTAAGCCTTGATCTAGTTGGAAGTTTTCCTATTTAGGGAAGGATTTAGGATGATTTGAGTGTTCACCCACTCTCTACCCTTAGAGACAAAATTCATTTTGAAGGAGCTTTTGGAGAAGGAGCTTAGGAAGGATAGCTCAACACCATTCCTCTTCTCACCTTAGCTTTGGATTAAGGTTTGATCTCTTAGAAGTAATTTATTTTTGTTCATGTGTGTTCTTGAGCTTGAAACTCCATTAATGGAGTCCTATGTATTTTTGAAGTTATTTTCAAAATTAAAATTTAATGTTTTGTTTTATGATGTCTTTATTTTGTGTTGGATTTTGATGAGTATCTTCAAGGCACACTCACCCTTGGGAGGGGAGAGTAACCTTGAAGGGGTAGTAGGAAATGATTCTAGATAGTATAGAGTATCCCATGTGTGGAGGGAAAGACATGGGGTTTCATGATACCCATGATGCCAAGAAGGGCCTAAGGGCACCTGGGGGGCATAAGGAGGTTATCTTATGACTACATCTTGTGTAGATGGTCATATCAGGCCCATGAGTGGCTTGAGTTTTACATTAATGATTCTTGGCTTTCTCCTACTGTGAGCTCTACCACTACCCCTATTTCAGGAAGGTCTTTTGGAGACCTATCCTTCTGTTCAACCTTGTATGGGGAGTTTTCTTGTTTATGTGATTTTCTATAAGTGTGTTTGATTGTTAGTTGAGTAATGTCTGTTTGTATCCCATTCCAAATTAGATCGCCAAGCCTGGAGGTGGCCTTGTAAAGGCCTAGGTTGGGAGGTGAGCCTCCATGGTCAATCTCATCAAACAGGTACCTTGTTAATGTTGAAGATTGAAAAATTACCCTTATGTGTGAGATGGGAATAACTGAAAAATGGACATTTGTAACCCTTGTGATTCTACGAAATTCATTATTTCAGTTTTGTATAAGAGCTATTAGGGATTTATGTAATTCTATATTACGGGAGAATTTTCACCCATTTTGTAAATGAGATTTCAATGTAAGAGTTTAATCTTTCCCTATTGGAAATTTAGGAGAAAGATTTGAGAAAATTATATTAAGTAAGCTTTGTTAAATTTTGTGAATCTTGTGGATATTTGTAGCATTAAAGATTTGGAACTACTTAAATCATTTTCCTTAAATAGCAAAGTTGATTTTGAAACAAAAAAGGAAACTATTGAATCTTTTGCTCAAATAAATAAATTCATTAGCAAACCGGGTTCATGCTTTTCTAAATTAGTAATTCTTGAGTTTTTTTATTAGATTCTAAATGGCAAATTGTTATTGTTTAAGATAAAACCATAATAATAATAGAACCATTTTCCTTTTGATGTTTTTAGGTGAAGGCTCAAATAATAAATTGTTGTTTAGTGTTCTTATATATATATATATA
>MU226255.1:4341910-4373805 GCA_018584345.1 Thuja plicata
AATTAAACAAAGGTAAAAATAAAAATAAAAGAAAAGTATTAATCTAATTTATTTCGTGCATCGCGGGAGGGAGGGTTGAAGCCCTACCCCATGCCCGCGTGGGCTTGCCGCTGGTAAGCAACACCCTGAAAGAGAGTGGCGTCAGTCGAAGCAGGTGCGGCCTAGTGTGGAAGTAGTGGGAAGCACTACTAGAGGCCGCACGGCCCACTACTCTGATAGTGGAGCCACCTTCCCTTCCAGGCCTCCCTGCACCTCCCCTCGTCCGTTGCCCGTTTCCTTGCAAGCCATTCACCATTCCTCCGCCCTGTGAGCATATGTCTGTCGCTCCCACCTTGTTCGGTCCCTGCGTTTTCATATGAATTTTTAGGGTATTTGTTGAGGATGTATTTATAAATTAAAGTTAAGCTTTTACATAAGTTTTAAAGATTTGATTTTTATTTAGTAGGGTTTGGTCTATTTTTTTATTATTTTTTTTTATAGATTTATCTTAGCTTTCATTTTATAGATTAGATTTTCTAAATGCATTTTTTTTTTAAAGAAAAAGTGGACAAGCCACTATATATATATATATATATATTAATAATAAAAGCTAGTTCAAGAGCTCCTCCGGGAAAGAACCAGCAAGAAAACCCAGAATCCTTACTCAAATACATTGTTTACAATAAAAAAATAAAGTACCCTCCCTATTACATTGGTCAAATTATCATACTATAGCATCAAAAGTTTCCTATAATCAAAATAAAGCTCTATGGATTCTTAAAAAGCATCAGTATTACTGGTCGGTTAACCCTAATGATCAATATCATTTGTCGGTGCTTTCATTATCGATTTTGTCTGTTGGCCGATGTCAGTCTTTTTATCATCGGTGTCATTTGTTGGTGTCATCAGTGTCAGTAATGATTTGTGTCAGTTGTTGGTTGATGGTGTTGTCGGTGTCAGATATGTTTTGGGCTGGTGTCTATTGTGGTCAGTGTCGGTTATGCCCATTGTCAGCGTCGGTGCTTGTCCTTGTCGGGTAGAAATGGAACCAGTATCCCCATGGTACCCGACCGATATACAACCCCAAAAAAAGAAATTTTGTATCATCTCAAGCCTAAAATATCATAAATTTTTTGTTCTTCAAAATTAGACACTATCAAGGGGTCAACTATATCAACAACTATACAAAACTGCAAAATTTGACGCTTTCTAATACTTGCATTACCCTTGCATCTCCGCATCCTCTGCAGCCTGGTGCGAATGGTGAGGCCATTCTAAATGCATATTAGATTAGATTTTAAATTTAGAAAAGGTTTAGATTTTTGGAGTGATTTAAATAATGTTTTAAATATAATCGTGAACTATTAGATTAACATATTGTTAGGAAGATTCTTAGACTTAGAATATATAGAATTTTAAATGTTAAATAATAGTATTAGATTTGATTTAAGATATTATACCTTAGATTTCAATCTTAGATGTCATTTTAAAATAAATTTATATTTACTTTAAACTCATAGGTTAAGTTGGATTATTATTATCATATGTTCTATTCAATTGAATTCTTTTATATTTAAAATAGATTCTTACCTAAGTAGAATATCTTTAATTTATTAAAATTAAATCAACGTTTTACGAGGAGATATTCTTATGGACATATTCTAAAATTTATTCTTATTATATTTAAGTTCTTGATGTTTTAATTATCTTTTATTTATAAACTATCAAATTTTAGATTTAGGATTATTATGCTTAAAAATTTCGTGTGGGGAATTAAAATGTTAAACATTCAATTAAAGTATTCCTTTAAAGTTTAAAGGCATTTAGACTTTATTATTGTTTCACCTTGACCGTTTGTCTCAATTTTTGAACCAGGTGTTCCTTGTAGTCTCTAGACCCTAGGTTTCCAATTTCATACTTTTCAGTGATGGTTGACTTTTTGGTCAACTAGGGTTGAATTTTTGGTCAACTATGTCAATTTGCACACATTAGCCTTCCTAAGGGCTTAGAGAGCCCTAGTATCTTCCTTTCACGTATTTTGGGGTATGGTTGACTTTTGGTCTACTATCTCAATTTGTGTGTCGACCATTGTATCCAGTTTAGGGATCCCTGTAGGGTAGTACTTAGAACTATCCTACCTAATTTGATCTTTCTAGATGTTGTTTCACCTCTAAACCATTTTTCATGCACTTGCTATACCTTTGGGGTAGCTTAACCTTTCCTTTTAGTGTGTTTTAAAAAATTTGGTTGGTGTATTTTTGCCCAACTTTTGGGCATGACAAATAGAGTACAAGAATTCTCAACAACAGTAAAATAACATAATTGAACTATATTGAAACAATCATTATAATACTACTATTTCCCTCCTTCTCACGCAGGAGCAAGGCTTTATTTAAAGGGAAAAATATCTAACTACTAAACTCCACATGTCCTAACAAAAGGTGGAGCTTTTATTACAACCAGCTAACAAAAAGGAAAACTAGAAAGCAGGAAATAGAATTGGTCTAGAAAAGAGGAAATAATTGTGTAGACAACAGATCTAACTTCCCACTCTCTCCTAGAATTCATCAAGGAAATTATTTTGCATGCCAAGTCTTCACTCAACCATCTCCACCTGGATTAACCAAAATACTTCCACCGTTGTTACGCTGATGTTTCATCCGTGTGCTTCTGCTCCAAGACCAAGTCAAGCGTCTAGCACATAGACATGCTCACCTGAAAAAGATGACGGTTGCTACTTTGATGTGTTGCATTAACATTGTTAGGATAAAAGCATTCATGGAAATCATTCAAAGTACATATGCATTATCTATTGCTCAAACAGTCAATTCATTCATAAAACATGATCATAATTTCATAGCAATAAACTGAGCATATTCATCTTGATAAAGCATATTAAGTAGCATATATCCATGGCATAGGTTCAGTGGTTCACTACCACATAATAATAGTTTTAGAGTAATAAAAGAAAACATAAGAAAGGACCTAGAAAAAGTTCTTCTAAGGTATCTAAAGGATGCCATTAAAATGACCTATCATTTTGCCCCCTATGAAGACTAGTGCCGGTCCTCAAGCACTGAGACATTCTGGATCTTGGCAAGAACCTGAAGGTCTCCTTCCCGTGTTTCTCCAATCATGGAGGTGTGCACTCACCAGTAGAACCCATTTGTGCATTCCACCTTCACTTGTTTTCTCAGTTCTTGCTGCTCATCTATTTGATCATCTACACAGCTGTACAATGGCCATAAAGTAGGGGAGGCTAGAAGGTGAGTGGAAACCATTTCTCAGCCTGTGGCTATCTTCCCTAGTGTATATACCAACTAACATGTTGCATTATAGCCCACAAGTTAATCAGACTGTGTGGCTCTACCTTCTTAAGTGCCAGGGTGAGCCTCTCCCATCTCTGCCTTAATCCTTCAGCTGCCTTGTCCCTGTCTGATAATGAAAATCTTTCAAATGCTCAAAAAAATTCCTCACGACTTTCCATAATCCATTTCCTAGGCACAGAATCATGAAATCCATAAATAATTTACATCCAATTATAGTAAAGCCATCGTGGTGAAAAACTTTCAAGATGAAGGGGCAATGAAATGGACTTTTCCAAGATTTTGTACTTATGTAATTGCTCACCATAATTTATTTCATTCTGAATCTAGGAAAGGAGGGCAGACAAATGTATATCACCAATAAAAAGAAGGGGATTCCAATCAATATTAAAAGGAACAACCAAATTGTGCATGTATAACTCACATAGAAAATTCCAGACACAATCAGGTGATGTGGTTTATGCAGCCACAAATTCCTGTGGCATTTCCATGCCTAAGTTAACATCCTGAAGGACTCTCATTAATTTAAATAGAAAAAACTTCTCCTTGAGGCATAGGGCATAAACCTGTGGTGGTGGTCTTCATTCTATCAATTCCAGAATTATATCTGTAATGTTATTTATCTTATTCTATAGGAATTTAGTTTCTTGTTGTTTTCTTTCAAGCTCCCTTCTTAATTTTTTATTTTCCAATTCCCACATCGATTTTTGATATTGTATTGCATTGAAATAGTCAACCGAGAGAGCATGAACAATTACCTCCTTAGGTTGCTGATGTGGGACTACCCTGGTTTCTTGTGGGCCTTCCTCTCTCTTCGGACAAACTGACACATTTTCTAGAACAAGGGGCCTTTCCCCGTGTCTGCCTTCCTATAGAGAAGAAGATTCTCTTTTGGCTCCTTTAGGCTCTGCCACTTCTGGTATAACACACTCTGCTTCTAGACTCACCTCAACAGCTACACGATCCTTTTCCATCATACCCTGGCATTCTGCAATAGGACTGCCTATTTGCAGTTGTTCTTGTAAGGGCTCCTCAATGGAGACATGAGAATAATTAACCGTAATAGGAGAATCCTTTCCGTCTGGTTGTGTAGTGTTCAAATGAACACTTTTGCATAATGGGGTATCAATAGAGGTTGTAGGTTTCTTTTGTGAAATTTTTCTTTTCTTGGTAGGTGTGGCTACAGGAGTAACAGTAGAAATAGGAATATCCCAAATCATATATTCTTCCATTTTTTCTTTGCCCTTGCCCTTTTTATCTTTTTTGCCGAGAAACTATGGGAACCTCAGTTTCTCCACTCCCTGATGTAGGGTTTGGATGGCCGGAGGGCACATTCTCCTCATTAACTCCTGAACGAGAAGGATTCCTCAAAGGCTCATCTTGCTCAACCAATTCTTCTTCCTCATCAGGGTTATTTCCTTGTTCTTCTTGAAGCTTGGGCCGTGGCCCCTCTCCATGCAATTAAACATGAGGTGCCACAATAGATCTGTCCTAGGACATGGAAGAGACATCTCAGTGAAATTTCCACCAAAAGTTTTATTAAACCATGGTGGGTCACTGCATTCTGTTGCCCCTTTCGTACCTCTTTAGCACTTAAATTCAAAATGGCATAAAGAAAATTTGGAACATTTACTAAACAACTATGTCGTAAATGGCTCAACAATTTAAAGTGTATTGCATGCAAGAAGAAAAAATGGCCCTCACATGTAATGTACCTTATGACATGAATGGCCAACTGAGGATATTCCCTTGGAAGAGATGTCCTCTTTACACCCTATTTGATGTAATCCATGGGTGCATCTGCTAGAAAATAAAATTCCTCTTTAGCTGCACAAGCATCATGCCCATGTGGAAATGCTTCTCCTATAGACAAAAGTCCAGAGACTTTGGCAATTCGCACCCCCTTAACATATGCTACTCCATTGCTCTACGTTCTCAAAAATTCTAGTGTCGTATCTTTGTCATACCCATTTAACCTAACAAAATAGGTGAGCCACCCTACTCTGTTAAAAACCTGATTGTTGTCCTAGTCTTGTAAAAATACCAGGTGGTTTGATGGTTCATACCGTATAGGAGAACCACCCATTCTGCTGCTTGAAATTCCAACAATGTCTGAAAAAATAAAAAATCTCCTTACTCTACTGATACTCTCTATTCTGTTTTTGCTGAAAATGTTTCTGATGTGCCCAGAATTGGAATGAAAACTTTCTAGTGTTTTCGGGTAGAAAAGACACAATAGAAAATTTTGAAATAATGATGTGAAGCTAAGCTGAAATTTTGAGTTAAAAACAAGGCTGGTTTCGACAATTTACATGCAGGGGTTGTCAAATCATAATTTTTGATATGACGGCTCAGTACAATTTTGGTAGAAAAAATAGTAATGACAAAGATTGGAAATTATGATAGCTGATTTGGAAATGACATAAATTTTGAGCTGATGGGATATTTCATTTATTACACACAAAACCCTATTTACTGCCCACTACAAAAAAGGTGACAAGTGTCCTCACTTGCATGGCAAAGTATGACAAGATCATGAATGAATCACTATATTAATTATAATGTGTCATAATCATATTAAATGAAGTAAAAAAAATTTGAGGCAATAAAGTAATGTGTACCTTCGAATATTATACCATTAAATGCCCAAATCTAGGAAGATTTGATGATGTAGGCAGCATAAAATTTTGAGCTGGTGCAATAATGAGGTCACGTGAATGCATTGATGGCAGAAAAAGGTGATGAAAAAGAGGATGGGATGACATTTTTATTATGGAAAAGAGATTTTTGTGGGAAATGAAAATTTTATTATGACTACATGCAGAAAATTTTCAAAGAGAGGACTGGAGAAAATAATTACTTCGGTTGGCTGTAGGAATGCCCTCAGTAGGAAGAGGTCCTTCGGCTACAGAAAAGTCTTCAGCTGGAGGAGGTTCTTTGGCTGTAGGAGGTCCTTCATCTACAAGAAACTCTTTAGCAAGAGTAGGAGGCTCTTCAGCTATAGGAGGTTCTATGGTTGTTGGAGATTCAATGGTTGTAGGAGAAATCTCAAACTACCATAGGAAATTGGCCTTTGTCTGTGGTTTATGGTACAGGCGAAGCCTATGACCATTCACCAGTAACTTGAAACATACAAGGTCAATGGTGGATAGCTGAAATGTTCTGTTAGAATAAACATGAATAATCTCATAAGGTCCAAGCCAACGTGTTGTAAGCTTCCCTTAGTTTTCTTGGAATCTTGAGTCATACAAAAGAGCCCAATCGCTAGGAGCAAACTATTTGGAAAGGATGTGAGAATCATGCCACTTTTTTCGCTATCTCTGAACTAATTCTGTGTGCTGTAGGGCAGCCTTCCTTATCTCATCTAGCTAGTTAAGCTACAAGATCCTATCATGTTGTGCCTCAGTAAGATCAATGTTTAGTTGCAATGTCATTCATATAGTCTTATGTTCAAACTCAATCAGCATCACAACTTTTTTTCCATATACCAACTCAAAAGGGGTAAACCTTGTTGTGGTTTTCCATGTAGTTAGGTAGGCCCATACTGCTTCTTGGAGGTGATTGCTCCAATATTTCTTGTGCAACTAAACTATCTTTGTGAGGATAGCTTCTATCTCCCTATTAGTGATTTCTGCCCGACCATTCACCTGTGGGTGATAGGGGCTTGATTTACGGTAGTGAATATTATACTCGTTCACCAGAGCAGTAATCAATGTAGAGGTAAATTGAGCTCCTTGATCAGTGACTAGTTCACGGGGTACAACATAGTGCATGAATATCTCCTCATACAAAAATTGTGCAACTCTATTATCCCTAGCATGCTTCATGGCTCTAACCTCCACCCACTTGGTTACATAATGAGTACATACAAGTATGTAAAAATTATCATCAGATGTAGGAGTGATGGGACCAACAAAAAAGATTCCCCATTTATCAAATGGAGTCACTAAAACCTAAGGAAAGAGTGAAATTTCATCAGATTTAGTAGACCGCCTCATCCTCTAGCATCAATCACACTTCCTAGTGTAATTGGCTAAATCCTTGTAGAGGGATGGTCAGTAGTAACCAGTATTAAGTACCTTCAAGGATGTCCTTTTGGCAGAAAAATTTCCTCCATAGGGATCATCATGACAAGCCCAGAGGATTTCATAAGTTTCATCCTCTCAAATACATCTTCTCAATACTTGGTTGGGGCCAGTATAGAATAAACAATCAGCAATCCATGAAAATTTAAAAATTTTCTCTATTAGTAACCACTTTTTCTTTGGAGAGAAGTGTGGAGGTACCTTATGTGAAACTAGATAGTTAGCAATATCAGCATACTAGGGTGCTTTTGTTGTAATGGAGAATAGGTGGTCATAAGGGAAACTATCATCAATTGTCATACGTTCATCAACATTCTACAGGGGTGAAAGAAAATAGGCCACCACATTTGATCTACCTGGCGTATCTATGATGGTAATATCAAACTCTTGTAGAAGCAAAAACCATCTAGCTAACCTTCCAGTTATGGTAGGTTTGTTAGCTAAGTACTTAATAGCTGCATGATCCGTATGCACAAAGATTTGGTAACAAGTGACATAGTGGCGGAATTTGTTCAGAGCATAGATAACAGCCAATAGTTCCTTTTTGGTAACCATGTAGTTCAACTTAGCTCCTTGTAGATTTTTGCTAATAAAATAAATAGTGTGTTCTTGTGTACCTTCCTTTTAGCCAAGAACTACTCCAATGGAATGATAAGAGGAATTTGTGTGTATGTGGAATGGGAGTGCCCAATTATAACCTCGTAGGACAGGTGCTTGAGTGAGTACAGACTTCAGCTACAGGAAAGCTTCATCATAGTCTGATTTCCAGATAATGTCAGCATCCTTAGTGAGAAGTGAATACATAGGGATGGCCATCTTGCTAAAGTCCTTTATGAATCTTCTGCAATACCCAACATGGCCAAGAAAGCTTCTGACATTCTTTTGTTTTGGCTGGGGTAGGCAGATTCACAGTGACTTCAATTTTGGTTGGGTCTACCTAAATGCCAAGAACATAAATGTAGTGACCAAGTACTACTCCTTCTTGCATCATCATAAAACACTTCTCTCTATTCAAAGACAGGTTGTGTTCTTTGCATATGTTGAGGACTTTTTCTAGATTTGCGAATGCTTCCTCATAAGTTTTCCCATAAGTTGTAAAGTCGTCCATGTAGATCTCCATACAATCATGGGAAATATTGGAAAAAATGTTGATAACCACCCACTGAAAAGTAGAATGATCATTGCAGAGGCCAAATGGAAAAACTAAATAAGAAAAATTCCCCCATGGGCAGGTGAATGTGGTCTTTTCCTGATCCTCAGGAAGAATCTAGATCTGATTGTATCCACTGTACCCATCCAAGAAAGAAAAGTATTTCTTTCCTGCTAGAGAATCTAGAACCTGGTCAATGAATGGAAGAGGAAAATGGTCCCTTTTAGTGGCATTGTTAAGCTCTATGTAGTCCATACACACTCTCCACTTGCCACCTTTCTTAGGAACTATGACTAGTGGGGAAACCCATTGGCTATCTGATATAGGGTATATGAAACTGGCTTTAAGGAGTTTTTGGAGTTCAACTTTGACTATCTCACGAAGGGAAAGGTTGATACGTCTTTGAAATTGCCTTACTGGGGGTTTATCCTCCTTTAGTAAAATCCTATGAGTGCATAACTTTGGGTCTAGACATTTCATATCAGCCTAATCCTAGGAAAAATTTGTAGCATGGTTCTTTAGTAGGTTAGTCAATGATGTTTGTTGCTGAGGAGAAAGTTTTCTATTAATATTCAAGCAGCGTTCAGGAGAAACTTCCAATTGCTTAGTGAGCTCGACCATAGATGCATCAGTCAATGAGGGTAATTGGATCTTGTATGGAAGCATTTGATGATAGAGCTGGTTGGATACAGGGGAAGATATTTGGTAATCAGAGTACAATGGCTACAAGGAGTAGTTTTAGAAGGAATTATCCAAAGGGTCTAAGTTCAATCCATACTAGTTATGCAAGATGTTGGTGATTAATTTATCTTCCTCCTGAAGTTGTAGGAAGGGATCCCTTGTTAACATCATTAATTGGGAGACTAAATTAATAAATTTGGCTTTCTCTCCTACATCTGGCCATATGGGAGAGGCTAATTCCATTTGAGGCTGAGCAGGAAGATACAAGGCCAAAGTTTTGGTGTGTTGGCCATCAGAAATGGTCATATCTCCTGACTAACAACCAATGTAGGCATCAGTGGTATCCAGCCAAGGAAATCCCAAATTAATTGGATAGCCTCCTAGGGTATATTTTGGCAAGAGGATCATGAAATTTGTACGGCAGGACCAAGACTCAAGGTCAACCACAATGTCTTCCACCACTCCATTCAGCTTTACAGTCAAACTATCTACGAGCTGCATGATAGAAGGTGTATTGCAAAGGTTGGTGATACAAAGGCATTGCATAATGTCCTTGGTCATGACATTAATGGTGGCTCCAAAATCAATCAAGACATTTTTATAGCAGTCCCATTAATAATGACCTCGACAACAACGCTGCCAAGGTTAGAATATTTTGGGATGGTAAGCTTCCCTAACATGATGTCTGCCAGTTTTCCTAGGACATGGATAGCTTGGGGATCCTTCTTGCGGCCAGGATTTTTAAAGAAAGCTTCCTTGATGGCTTTTCCATATGTGGGAACATCTTTGATTTCATGGAAAATGGGAATTTGGATGCTGACATTCTTTAGTTGGTCAAGGATATTGAAAGTTGCTTCATCAATGGTCTTTGGATTGCTTTGCTGTAATATTTGTGGGAAAGGAGGAATGGTAGGATGATTAGACTTAGCTGGTGATGCAGGGGCTACTAGATTAGGTATATTTTCAAGTTGATTGGGTTCCTCTAGAGGCATTTCAGTAATTACAGGAGGCTCAAGGGCAGGTAGAGTGGTACTGGACAATAGGTGAATATCATCAAGGTTGATTGTATATGCAAGGTATTGCATGGGATACTGCATCTAGTCTGTAGCATACACATTTTTTTGCAGTGGAGGAGGTTGATTGTTGGGGTTTAGCTATGGTTGTGTAGTTAACTGAGTAGGCTTATGAGGCGGATTAGTAGCTGCAAGAGGTGGAAAAAGAGCTTGCTATTGTGGAGGCTACATAGGTGGTGGAAAAAATCCTTATGGTTGATTTGGTCATTGCTAGCCACCTCACCACTATGGGTTTGCTTCCAATTACCTTGCGGTGGCTGCCACGCCCCTTGAGGTTGTTGCTAGCCTCCTTGAGGGTTTTTCCACTATGGATTTGGGTAATTCTACCACCGATTCTGGGAATTATTCCAAGGTGGATTTTGGTAATTCATGGGGGGTTTCCATTGATTATTATAAAAAGGACCACTAAATGAAAGAGGATCCTGAGACATACCTTTTCTATGTACCCATGGTCATTGCTGAGAGATGAAGAACAACTACTCATGCTCTGGTTCAACTAGTTTGTAATCAGTTGGAATTTGTGTAGTCTCCATGTTAGCAACCAGTTTGCATCTGCAGTCTCTCTTCTTCTATCTACAATGTGGACATAATTATTCTAGCATGGTCTCTACTTCCTCATGTTTCTTTTTAGTCTACATGGTGTCTAGCTGGGTGGCCATGTTGTTAATGATATCTTGCTTAAAATCAGAAAAGAGATTGGTTATCTTTGTCTGTGAAGCACCAACATCATTGGACTTCCCTAGAGTGGACCTATATCCTCTTCCTTTTGTAACAACAGCTCTTTAGTATTTAAGGTAGATATTTTGGATATCATCCCATGATTCCTGGGTGATAGCACCTCCAGCCATTAGGTTTAGTGCCTTTGTGCATCTATCATGAATGCCTTGTAAAAAGAGAAACTTCTGAGATTCTTCATTGAGCTCATGTTGAATATTCTTTTGCAAACTGAACATGAACCTTGAGATAGAATCCTCAAGAATCTCATCCTCCTTTTGTGACATCTTAAAGATGTCAACCCCTCACATATCATTCCCTTGACAGTACTCCTTATATTTCAGCAAGAAAGCATCCTTCATTTCATCCCAATTATGGACAAGATTCTGTCCCAAGCCCATAAACCATCGTAATGCAGACTCTTTAAGTGTTGAAGGAAAGAGCTTAATCCTGTGGGCATCGGTGGTGTAGTCATAGCTCCTACAAAGGATATCAAACTCAAAGAGAAAGGTGTCTGGGTCCTTTGTGACAAGTTCATAGAATTTTTGAAGAGCAGAAGAGGGAATATTTTTGAGGTTGTTATTATCTCATTGGTCGGAGATGGGGAAAGGAAATGTAGTAGGATTGGCCATCCTTCATTGTTACGAAGGTGGATTTTGAGGCAGGTTCTGAGGTTGGTAGATTACTAACTTCCAAGGATTTTCTTCTCGAGGATTCTGGAGTTCTAGATTGGCAAAGGCTTCAGCGAATAGATTGGCTTCTAGTTGTTCCAAGAAGAACCCACAAAAGTCACCCTCAGAAGATGAGGATGATGAAGGGGCTTCAGGAAGCTCAATAATATCATCAATGAACTAGTTTTCTTCCTCAAATAGGTTGTGGGATGGATTTGGTAAGTACCTTCCTCGGGCATCTCTTCGTCCATTATGCATGCAAATAGTATGGAATGATGTGAATAGTAGTTTGCTTTGTCAAAATAAGTCTTAATCTACTTAAAGAATGAAATGAAAGCATGAAAAAAAATCTTAGGAATGGTTGAATAAGAACTAGGCTTGGAACCATCCCCAGCAATGATGCCAAAAATGATCGCTTATTATAAAGGCTCAGAAACTAGGCATAATCCTTTAACTCAGGGATTGGACATCTAACTAAGCACTTCATCCACTTTATAAGAAACTCATTTAATATGTCAAACCCAGGGACGTGTTACTTGAAATGGGCTAGAAAAATATATGCACCAAGCACTTTCTCAACCAATCATTCTATAATTGCTGCAGGAAATAATTGCTAGAAAGGAACTACTCTATGGCTGCAGGAAATAAATGCTTTTGAAATGAAACTATACTATTGCTGCATGAAATGAATACTCAAAGGAAAGCTAAAATATTGTTGTGAAAGTAGATGCTTGAAAGGAAATGATGGAAATGAATGCTACTAGAAGGATGGAAGAATGCACAAAAATAACTATAATGCCTTAGTTACTTTGCCGCTCGGCCGCATGAAACGGTAGTTGTCTTGTGGCTTTGGCTACAGGAGCTGTTCAACATAGGAATTGAAATAATAAAAATGCAAGAAAGTGAGATAACTAGAATGAATCTAAATATGGATTCCTAACCAAGTGGGCCCCCTTGGGTAAGTACCCAGAATACTCAATTACACAAAATTAATCTCAAAACTTCATTTGCTCATTAAATTGAATAGGGTACAGGAATTCTCAACAACAGTAAAATAATAGAATTGAACTATATTGTAACTATCATAATAATACTAATGCTTCCATCCTTCTCATATAGGGGAGGGGATTTATTTAAAGGGAAAATGCATCTAATTGCAAAACTCCACATGCCCTAAGAAAAGGTAGATCTTTTATTACAACCAGCTAGTAGAAAGGAAAAATAGAAAACATGAAATAGAATCGGTCCATAAAAGAGGAAAGAACTGCTTAGACAACAGATCTAACTTCTCACTCTCTCCTAGACTTCATCAAGGAAATTATTGTGCTCGCTAAGTATTCACTCAACCGTCTCCACCTGGATTAACCAAAAACCTTACACTGCTGCTACCCTGATGTTTCATTTGTGTGTATCTACTGCAGGACCGAGTCAAGTTTCCAACACATAGATGTGCTCACCTAAACAACATGATGGTTGCTACTTCGATGCGCTGCATTAATGCTATTAGGATAAAAGCATTCATGGAAATCATTCAAAGTACATATGCATTATCTATTGCTCAAACAATCAATTCATTCATAAAACATGATCCTAATTTCATAGTAATAAACAGAGCATATTCATCCCAATAAAGCATATTAAGTAGCATATGTCCATGGCATAGGTTCAGTGGTTGACTACCACATAATAACATTTTTAGAGCATAAATTCTTGGAGTAATAAAAGAAAACATAAGAAAGGACCTAGAAAAAGTTCTTCTAAGGTATCTAAAGGATGCCATTAAAATGTCCTATCAGAGGATCCAGTGAAGGATTATCCAAACTTGAAACAAATAACCATAACAAAAGAAACAACCAAATACACAAAAATATAATCAACAATCACTTATATATTATCTCAGATATCAATTACATTCAACATGTCAGGCTCTAAGGCCTTCCCAGTTACCACCAAATACAAAGATAGATCTCAAGATCTACTTCAGATCTTCTACAAGACATACAACTCTTGATCCAGATTCTCAGATCCAACACTTTGATCTACTCCCCAAATTTGCTTCCCTAGACTAAGAACAAAATGCAAATTAAATACAAAGGAAACCAATTAGGTTGGCCTACAATAACAAAAATTGGAGAAACCCCGATGTAGATTTAGGTCCAAAAAATCCCCAATGAGAGATCCACCATTAATGCCACAATCAAAATTCAATGCAGAAGTTGACCACCAGATCCAACTCCAAAATAAACAACTTAGGCAAAGGATGACCAAGCAATAGAGTGTCGCAGACAAAGAACACCCTGAGAAATAGGAAACAAAACCTGATAAATAGAAGATGAACTCAAAACAAGCATGCCCAAGCAACAGAAACCCGAGAAACAAAGACCAACTCAAAATAGGCAATGCCCGAGTGATAGAAACCCGAGAAACAAAGACCAAATCAGAATAGGCATGCCCGAGTGACAGAACCCTAGCAACAGAGAAATAGAGTACCTCACTGAGCAGTCTCCAAACAAGCTAAAGAACAAAAGAAAACACATTTTTGGTTGAGGAGGATTTCCAAGGATCCTAGGATGCTCCTGCATCAAATAGTAAATCTAATTGCATTGAAGTATGAACTACAAACATTAATTTTGAAGCTTTTGTGCTATAAATTATCTTTTTTGTCAAGGAAAGAACAACATTATTGTGTGCTTATATGAGTAATAAGTGGGCATTTAAGGGTCCTTTATCTTGTGCCTCATAGGTTTTCTAAATCTTCACACACAAATATATATTTCTTACAATGACTTTCAATATATTTCTGACAATATCAAAATATGCTAATACTTTAGTATCTTGTGCTTGACTGCCCTTTTTCATCCTAGTAATCTTCAAAATATTTCAAAGCATGCATACATTGTAGTTCATGTTCTAGCCTTTACTTTGTGAATATTAAATGAACAATTGTTTTTAATATGGAAATTTAAATAAATGTAATCCAATCCCCAATTTTCTTGAAATCAAGCAAAGAAAAATTAGGACCCCAAATGTACACATCAGTCAATCAGAAATTTCAAAAGGAGAAGAAACTATAGAAACCTAAAAAAAAAATAGAATTACCTCTATGATGTTTGGATAGTGTAACTAAAATAGAAGAGAGACCTCAGCTATGAATTGTTTCTCCAGAGAACTTGTAACTGATGAAACACATCCATAACATTCTCCCACATTAAAGATTCTTTATAGTGAAAACTATGTCCCTAGGAACAAATCTGACCAAGCTTCTTGTACCCTTCTTTACATCCCTTCCTATCTATGCTAAATTGGGGTCGTAAATATCATCATGGGAATCTTTTGGAAAAACAATTTCTCCTTACAACCCTTCTCATTCTCCCTCATTCATTGCTCCTATCTCCCCCTTGCATGGAAACCATTTCATATATTCCCCCTATCGATGGTTGTCGATAAATATATCTCTTGGATGACCGGCATACAATTATGTTAGTTTAAAATAATTAATTAAATTTTGATGCTCTTTACTTATTAATCAATCCCTATATTAATCTATCACAAAATATATTGATATCCATAATAGACTGATTTATATGAGAAATACTTCACACTTAAAAGTAAATCACTCTATGGTTGGGCTTGATAGTATAACCTCTAAAGTAAAACAAATCAATAAATTTAGTATCATAATGGTGCCTAAAATACTCATTTACAAACCTTCACCTAGAAAAATTAAATGATGAGATAAATGCTACATGAAATAAACAAATGATAATTTAGTCAATCATGAGTTTAGCCATAAATTTAAACAAATCTAATGTCTAATTCCCAAGATTAGTTCACAAGATAAAATAACATAGAGTCCTCACCAAAGGACTAGTATTGTCATTCATCAATAAAATATGATATAGATTAATATATTGGCTTTGATTTTCTCATATAAAAATTCTTGTTTGGGACACATCAAATATCAACACTTACATTATAAAGGTCTTCATTTGGGTTTGGAGAAAATGGCTCCACCCCTTGACCCCACCCTAGAAGAGAGATTGTCTCAAAATAGAGGGTAGTATGAGAATAGAAGCACAAATTCAGAATACATTGATGAAATCATAATAAATTGTGAAACATAGAAATTCTTGATTCTACTGATTTGCATTGATTGTCATGCCCTACAAAAATAAGGATAAAATGACCTTCATGAAAAACAAGGTCAACGCTTATTTTATTATAATTAAATTATTCTATCAAATGGTGGTTGACTTATCATGTACCAAGTCAAATTCATATACATTTAAATTTTAAATCATTATGATCATGCAAGTTTTAGCATTCATAGTATCGCTGCCAAGTAGGAATTATTTATGGTTTCTTAACATTCAAATAAAATCATTCTTGGCCAACTTCCCTATAAGTGCCCAAGTTAAAGGTGTACAAGTAAAACTTTGACCACTCAGGTCATATGTATAATAGTGGTTCACAAGGGTAGCATTTAAAGGTGATTCTAACATAGCAGTGACTAAATATAAAATAAGACAACAATTAATAGAGTGCATGGGATAGGCAAAGGCTGTGATTCCCTATAAGACAAAGACAACATAAAAATGATAGTTATATCCATAGTTAAGGCAGTGATTAGTAATTATAAAGTGGTCATTAATGAAGGATAGAAAATTTTTACTCTTGAACGGAAGTGATCAGGAGACATGATCATTTAAATGGATACCTATTTTCAAATATGTGTGTCTCCTCAAATTAGATATGAAGATATAAATAGAAAAATAATTTGGTATCCAAGTGGTGCAGGGTACCTCCCTATTTGATGTTTTGGTGTGTTTTAGGGTTGTCTTATATGTTTGTGTGTGGTTTGGAATAAGGTCCAATGGGTTGGATGCAATGATAAGTTAACTTCATGTTTGTAAGAGCCATAGTGCTCATTAAGAGTTTTAGGGTCATTTTGGCTTTAATAGTGAAAAGTTGATATTTTAGTGTAATGTGGGTTTGAGGAGTGTTTTAGGAACCTACATATGCGATCTAGGGTCATCAAAGTCAAACTCACCCATCAAGTTGACAAGCAAAGTCAAAATGTTCAAAGTGCAAAAAGTTGCTAGCAACTTTGAAAGTTGTTCAAGCAACTTTTGCAAGAAATCATAAAATGTAGTTAGCTCAGTTGTAACTATCCCATGCTCGGTATATGAGCATGGATTTGATTTTTTGTAGAGGTTAATGAAATTTTTGGGATTGCAACAATTATTGTGGCACTTCTGTATGGATGTCTGTCATTGTTTTCTTGTAATCTGCATTCTCTCTTTGCTACTGTATGGCTGTGTATGGATTGGCATAGGTGATTGGACCCCATGGGGGTGTAGTGGTTTCAATTAGCTTCCATTTATAGTAGATAGTTTTCTTCCAAGTGTTTGTAGTGTACAATTATTGAATTTTGAAGGTCACTAGTCTGCAAGTGACTTCACACTATTGTTTACTTAGAAATGGCTCTGACCTAAGAACCCACTGGTGGATTTGATTGAAACCATGGGGGAAGTAGGGTTAGATTCTATAAATAGGATTTTTTCTTTCATTATTGTAGTTTCAATGGATTTCCTAGACCTAATAGAAAGCCCTATGGCTAACTGGTGAATCCAGGTGAGCGAGGACATAGAGAAGAAAGAATTGGTTCGAGCACTCATGACCTTTTGGAAAAGATAGTGTAATTTTAAGATGCCCTAGACAGTCTCCTAAAAGTATTCAAAGGTGGAAGGAGGTGAATCAAATGTTGGAGACCATTTTGACAATTGTTTATGCTGACTGGTCAAGAGGCCTAATTAATAGGCTAAAAACTAGGGCCTTCAAGAAACTAGGGTTGTGGGTGCATCCAGAGGTCAAGACTTTGGATTCTGATAGAGTTTTTTGATACCTTGAAGATTTTACATGTATTTTGTAAAGTCATTTGGAGGATTTGAGATAAATAATCCAAAAATAGTGAATTTAGACCTACTAGGGAATTGGCAATTACGCCTCCTAGTGAAATTGGGACCAATTGCATTGGTAGGGTGTCTAGAAGTATGGGAAAGTGTTTAGAATGATCTTGGATGGGTCAAGAAGATAGATAAGAGTCTTGGGGAGTGTATGGGAAGATCCTAAGAAGGGGTTTGGAATCCTAGGAGAGGATTTAGTGAAGAATTCTATGCACTTGGGGAACTAGTTGGACTAGTTAAGCCTAGGAACTTTGGAATCTTCCAAAGATCAATTATAACTTGGAGGAGACATTGATTGTGAGGGTCTTGGAGATCATAATTGGGAAAGAATCCAAAAAGAAGTAACCATTGGATGGTTATGAGAGAGAAAGAAGCCAATTGAGTGGAGAAAACACTAGAGTTCTAAGCCCTCTGCATCAAAGTGGTATCAAAGCTAGAAAATATTGAAGATTGTGTATGTCTGAAGTGGAAGAGAGTCAAGAGGTTGACAACATGCCTCCTAAGGAAATGAGTAGGGATGCCATAGTGGAATTGGTTCAGAGCCTCTTGGAGAAGGCTAGTGTGTCTGAGAAAAAGAGAAAAAAGAAGATCACTAAATGGGGAGATGAGAGTGATGGAGATGAAGAAAGTCAGACAGAAGAGTCATCCAAAAAGGGTAAAGAACCTGAGATGGACAAAGAGAAAAAGGTATTCCAAGATGCCTTTAAGTCCCTTAAAAAGGATAGTATGGAACACATACCATATTACTGTGGCAGCCTGAATGGAGAAGAGTTGTTGGATTGGATTGAATCCATTGACAACCAATTTGATTACAAATAAATCTTAGAGGAGAAGAGGGTCAGCTATGCTAAGGCTAGATTTAAGAGATCTGCATTGGTGTGGTGGAACATGATGTAAGGTGATGGGGTAACCATTGGAAAGAACA
This sequence comes from Thuja plicata, assembly GCA_018584345.1. Lineage (NCBI taxonomy): Eukaryota > Viridiplantae > Streptophyta > Pinopsida > Cupressales > Cupressaceae > Thuja > Thuja plicata. The sequence goes on from MU226255.1 coordinate 4,360,481, forward strand.
AGATTGTTTCTTGGGAGAGAATGAAAATTAGATTAAGGGCATAATTCTTGCCTACTAATTATAAGATACAGATGTATCAAAATTTACATAACTTAAGACAAAAGCAGATGAAAGTGAGGTCTTACACCGAAGAGTTTCACAAATTTGGCCTAATGGATAGAAGGCAAGAAGAAGAAATGGAGAAGGTGGCAAGGTATCTCAATGGGTTGAGACAAGAAATTCAAGATGAGATAAGCATGATGGCTCCTGAAAGTAAGAACAAGTGTTTTCAATTATCCTTGAGAGTAGAGGATAAGTCTAGAAGAAGGAATGACTTCAATCAAAGGGGAAGAGGAGGTAACAACAATAGAGGTTTTCAGAGAGGCAGAAGTAACTTTGGTAGAAGAGAGAGCCCTAATAGACAAGAAGATAATTAAGATATGGAAAGCAGTGGGGGTAATCAGTTTAGAAGATCTTTTCAGAGAGGGGATATAGAGGAAGAGGGTCTCCTAGAGGAAGATTTTAGTCTCAAGGAAGATCCAATTCAGTCTTTACTGGCAGGTGTTATAGCTGCAACCAAGTGGGTCACATAATGGGTAGGTGTCCTGAAAAGACTTCCTCACCTTCAATGGGGGATAAAAGGAATTAGTTGGTACAAGAGGATGACACACAAAGTGTTATCTCACCAATTTCCAAGGCAGGGCCAGTATTGGATGGGGAGAACTTGATGTTAAGAAGAACTTTGTTGAAGGTGCCGAGCACTATAGAGCCACCTCAAAGAAATAATTTATTTAAGACAACTTGTAGGTCTCATGGGAAGATTTGAAAAGTGATAGTGGACTCTGGATCCACTGAGAACATAGTATCCACAGAGATGGTGGACAAACTGAAACTAAGAAGGATACCTCATACCACACCCTATAAGGTTTCATGGTTGAATAAGGGCCAACAAATAGTGGTAGATGAAAAAACTATGGTTGAGTTTGATATTGGAGAGTATAAGGACAAGGTCCTATGTGACATACTGCCTATGGATGCATGTCATCTTCTTCTAGGATGTCCATGGAAGTATGATGTCAAAGAAATACATGATGGGGAAAAGAATAGTTATGTGATCACCAAGCTAGAAAAGAAGTTTGAGATGGATCCTTTGTCAGAGCCTAATGAGGAGAAGTATGTGGGGACAAGTGTGATGCTATTGAGTGGGAAGGAGTTTCTAAATACCATGAAGAATGAGAGAGGAGTCTATTATGCAGTGATAGTGAAGCCAAAGGAGGAGACCAAAGAGAAAGTTAACATGCCACTAGAGATACAAGCACTATTGGAAAGGTACAATAACATAGTAGATAATGGAATGTCAAGTGCATTACCACCTATGAGGGATGCAAGCCATCAGATTGACCTCATTCTTGGAGCAAATTTTCCAAACAAAGCAGCATATAAAATGACACCAAGTCAAAATGCAGAGATAGCCAAGAAAATTCAAGATTTTTTGGATAAGGGTTTGTTAAGGAAGATTTTAAGCCCATGTGTTGTACCTATAGTACTTGCACCTAAGAAAGATGAAAAATGGAGGATGTGTATGGAATCCAGGGCTATAAACAAGATCACAATCAGGTATAGGTTTCCAAAGCCCTGAATAGAAGATTTGATGGAAAATTTGGGAGGTTCTTGTTACTTTTCTAAGGTGGATTTGAAGTCAGGGTACCATCATATAAGAGTGAGGCCTGGTGATGAGTGGAAGATATCCTTCAAGACCAATGAAGGGTTGTATGAGTGGCTAGTAATTCCCTTTGGCCTACGTAATGCACCTAGCACATTCATGAGGCTCATAAATGAAGTGCTAACATATTTTATTGGTAAGTTTGTAATAGTTTAACTTGATGATATTTTGATATTTAGCAGGTCCAAGGAGGAGCACATGAAGCATTTGGAGATGTTCTTAAGGAGGCTACATCAAGAAAAGTTGATGATAAATCAAGAAAAGTGCGAGTTTCTGAAAACTGAATTAGTTTACCTTGGTTTTGTCATTGCTAATGGATGTATGAAGATGGATCCTGATAAAGTTAAGTCCATTTTGGAATAGCCTACACCTAGGTCCATAGGAGATGTTAGGAGTTTCCATGGGTTGGCCTCCTACTATAGGAAATTTTTGAGAAATTTTAGTCATGTGTGTGCCCCTATTCTTAACACCATAAAAGGTGGAATCAAATGTAAGTTTGAGTGGAGTGTGGCAGCAGACCAAGGGTTTGAAATGTTAAAGAAGAGGATTATAGAACTACCTACTCTTAGGTTCCCTAATTTCAGTCAACTATTTGTGGTAGAGTGTGATGCTAGCAAGCTAGCTATTGGAGTAGTGCTAAGCAAATAGGGACATCCTATGGATTTCTTCTTAGAGAAGTTGAATGAGGCTAAACAAAAGTACTACACCTATGATTCAGAGTTATATGATATGGTACAAGCCCTTAAAAAGTGGAGACACTACCTATTACCAAGGGAGTTTGTGATCTACACTGATAACCATGCTCTAAGTTTCTTAAATGGGGAAGAAAAATTGAATCAGAGGCACTTGAAGTGGGTAGAATCATTGCAGGCTTATACATTGTTATAAAGCATAAAAAAGGGGTTAGTAACAAGGTTGCAAATGCTCTTAGCAGAAGAGTACTCACAATACAAGAGATACAATTGCAAAGTGTAGGGATGGATGATTTGAAGGACCTCTACAAGGAGGACAAAGATTTCAAAGAAGCCTATAAAGCATGTGTGAAGTTTCAATAGGGGTTCAAAGTGGATTTCAATGAGTTTATGTTTTAGGAAGGCCTATTGTTTAAAGGACATCTTATATGTATTCCTCAATGCTCAATGAGGGAAAACATTGTGAAGGAGAAACACCAAGGTATCTTGGGGGGGGACTTTGGAGTAGATAAAACATTGGAACAAGTGAATAGGCACTACTATTGGCCTAAGTTACAATAATATGTGGGGAGATTTGTAGAAAAATGTCAGATTTGTCAGAGGGAAAAAGGATAAAGAAACAACATTGGCTTGTACCAATCCCTATCCATACCCCAAAGGCCTTGGGAGTGTCTTAGTATGGATTTTTTTTTGGGTTTACCAAGGACACCTATGGGTCATGACAATGTGTTTGTGGTGGTAGACCATTTTAGAAAAATGGCACACTTCATTTCATGCAAGCAAACAAATGATGCTTCTCAAATTGTAGGTCTATTCTTTAGGGACATTGTAAGGATCCATGGATTGCCACATAATATTGTAAGTGACAGAGATAGTAAGTTTTTGGGTCACTTTTGGAGGACCCTATGGAAGATGCTTGGCACAAACTTGTCTTTCTCTTCAGCCTACCATCCACAATCAGAAGGACAAATGAACGTAGTCAATAGGTCACTTGGGAACTTGCTAAGGTGTTTGACTAAACAACATGGACAGTCATGGGATCACATCATAGGGCAAGTAGAGTTTTCCTATAATGACTCCATTAATAGGAGTACAGGTAAAATCCCCTTTGAGATAGTATATGGAGTCAATCATAGAGGGATCTTAGAGTTGAGGGATCTCAGTTTGAAGGACAAGAGGAGTGTTGAAGGAGAGTCATTTGTAGAACAGATGAAGGAGCTTCATGATCAAGTCAATAATACTTTACAAAATCAAGTGGAGAAGTACAAATCCAAAGCTGATCAGATAAGAAGAGACTTCCAGTTCAAGGTAGGGGATCTAGTACTTGGCTATCTCAAGAAGGAGAGGCTACCCAAAGGCTAGCAAACTAAGCTACTCATGAAGAAGATAGGGCCACTGCAAATTTTGCATAAGTATGGAAAGAATGCCTATGAAGTGGAGCTGCCTCTTTATTTGGGGATCTCACCCATTTTCAATGTTTGTGACTTGTACCCCTACAAGGGATCATCTCTAGACATAGGCCAGTCTATTCTTGCAAACTTGGAGGATGATGATTGGGTGAAAGACTTACCTACCCCAATGTCACTGAAATTGGAAAGTGTACTAGATTCTAAAGTGATAAAGAAGACAAGGAAGGGTAACTACAAGGAGTACCTCACCAAGTGGTAGGGACTACCTAAAGCTGACACCACTTGGATGACAAAGGCAGATATTCTGAAACATGGGATCACCATTGAAGAACTCCTAACTCAAGGGACTTGAGTTACTTTTGTCCAGGGGAGTATGGTGCAAGGCACCTCCCTATTTGATGTTTTGGTGTGTTTTAGGGTTTTATTTGATGTTTGTGCGTGGTTTGGAATAAGGTCCCATGGGTTGGATGCAATGATAATTTAACTTCAGTTTGTAAGAGTCATAGTGCTCATTAAGAGTTTTAGGCTCATTTTGGATTAAATAGTAAAAATTTGATATTTTAGTGTAATGTGGGTTTGAGGAGTGTTTTAGGACCCTACATATCCTATCTAGAGTCATCAAAGTCAAACTCACCCATCAAGTTGACAAGAAAAGTCAAAATGTTCAAAGTGCAAAAAGATGCTAGCAACTTTGAAAGTTGCTCGAGCAACTTTTGCAAGAAATTTCAAAATATAGTTAGATCAGTTGTAACTACCCCATGCTCAGTGTATGAGCATGGATTCGATGTTTTTAAGAGGTTAATGAAATTTTGGGAATTGTAACAATTATTGTGGCACTTCTGTACGAATGTCTGTCATTGTTTTTTTGTAATCTGCATTTCTCTTTCCTATTGTATGGTTGTGTATGGAATGACATAGGTGATCAGAGCCCATAGGGGTATAGTGGTTTCAATTAGCTTCCATTTGAAGTAGATATTTTTCTTCCAAGTATTTTTAGTGTAAAGTTATTGAATTTTGAAGGTCACTGGTCTGCAAGTGACTTCACACTGTTGTTTAGTTAGAAATGGCTCTGACCTAAGAACCCATGGGTGGATTTGACTAAAACCATGGGGGAAGTAGGGTTAGAGTCTGTAAATAGGATTTTTTATTTCATTCTTGTAGTTTCAATGGATTTCCTATACCAAACACGAAGCCCTTTGGCTGACTGGTGAATCCAGGTAAGCCAGGATAGAGAGAAGAAAGAATTGGTTCGAGCACTCATGACCTTTTGGAAAAGACTTAGTGGAATTTTCAGATGCCCTAGATATTCTCCTAAAAGGATTCAAATGTGGAAGGAGGTGAATCTAATGTTAGAGACCATTTTGACAATTGTTTATGCTGACTGGTCCAGAGGCCTAATTAATAAGATAAAAACTAGGGCCTGTAAGAAACTAGGGTTGTGGGTGCATCCAAAGGTCAGGAATTTGGATTTTGATAGAGTTTGTTGATACCTTGAATATTTTCAAGGTCATTTATGGATTCATTTGAAGGATTTGAGAGAAATAAGCCAAAAATAGTGAATTTAGACCTATTAGGGAATTGGCAACTACGCATCCTAGTGAAATTGGGACCAATTGGATTGGTAGGGTGTCTAGAAGTATGGGAAAGAGTTTAGAATGATCTTGGATGGGTCAAGAAGATAGATAAGAGTCTTAGGGAGTGTATGGGAAGTTTGTAAGAAGGGGTTTGGAATCCTAGTAGAGGATTTAGTGAAGAAGTCTAGGCACTTGGGGAACTAGTTGGACTAGTTAAGCCTAGGAAATTTGGAATCTTCCAAAGATCAACTATAACTTGGGGGAGACATTGATTATGAAGGGTAATGGAGATCCTAATTGGGAAAGAATAAAAAAAGAAGTAACCATCGGATGGTTAGGAGAGATAAAGAAGCCAATTGAGTGGAGAAAACACTAGAGTTCTAAACCCTCTGCATCAAAGTGGTATCAGAGCTAGAATATCTATAAGATTGTGTATGTCTGAAGTGGAAGAGAATCAAGAGGTTGATAGCATGCCTTCTAAGGAAATGATTAGGGATGCCATAGTGGAATTGGTTTAGGGCCTCTTGGAGAAGGCTAGTGTGTCCAAGACAAAGAACAAAAAGAAGATCATTGAATGGGGAGATGAGAGTGATGGAGATGAAGAAAGTCAGATAGAAGAGTCATCCAACAAGGGTAAAGAACCTGAGATGGACAAAGAGAAAAAAGGTATTCCTAGATGCCTTTAAGTACCTTAACAAGGATAGTATGGAACACATACCATATTATTCTAGCCGCCTGAATGGAGAAGAGTTGTTGGATTAGCTTGAAGCCACCGACAACCAATTTGATTACAAAGAAATCTCAGAGGAGAAGAGGGTCAACTATGCTAAGGCTAGACTCAAGGGATCTGCATTGGTGTGGTGGAACATGATGCAGGATGATAGGGTAACCAATAGAAAGAAGAATATTTTTTCTTGGGAGAGAATGAAAATCAGATTGAGGGCACAATTCTTGCCTCCTGATTATGAGATACAGATGTATCAAAAGTTGCATAACTTAAGACAAAAGGAGATGACAGTGGGTGCTTACAATGAAGAGTTTCACAAGCTGGGCCTAAGGGCTAGAAGGCAAGAAGAAGAAATGGAGAAGGTGGTAAGGTATCTCAATGGGTTGAGACAAGAAATTTAGGATGGAATTAGCATGATGGCTCCTAACAGTATGCACAAGTGTTTTCAATTATCCTTGAGAGTAGAGGATAAGGCTAGAAGAAGGAATGTCTTCCATCAAAGGGGAAGAGGAGGTAACGACAATAGAGGTTTTCAAAAGGCAGGAGTAACTTTGGTAGAGGACAGAGCCCTAATAGACAAGAAGATAATTAAGCTATGGAAAGCAGTGGGGGTAATCAATTTAGAGGATCTTTTTACAGAGGGGGATATAGAGGAAGAGGGCCTCCTAGAGGAAGATTTCAGTCTCAAGGAAGATCCAATTCAATCTTTACTGGCAGGTGTTATAACTTCAACCAAGTGGGTCACACAATGGGTAGGTGTCCTGAAAAGACTTCCTCACCTTCAATGGGGGATAGAATGAATCAGTTGGTACAAGAGAATGAAACATAAAGTGTTATCTCACCGATTTCCAAGGCAGGGCTAGTATTGGATGGGGAGAACTGTATGTTAATAAGAACTTTGTTGAAGGTGCCTAGCACTATAGAGCCACCTCAAAGAAAGAATTTATTTAAGACAACTTGTCGGTCTCATGGGAAGATTTGCAAAGTGATAGTGGACTCTGGATCCACTGAGAATATAGTATCCACAGAGATGGTGGACAAACTAAAACTAAGAAGGATACCTCATACCACACCCTATAAGGTTTCATGGTTGAATAAGGGCCAGAAAATAGTGGTAGATGAACAAACTATGGTTGAGTTTGAGATTGGAGAGTATAAGGACAAGGTCCTATGTGATATACTGCCTATGGATGCATGCCATTTTCTTCTAGGATGTCCATGGAAGTATGATGTCAAAGCAATACATAATGGGGAAAATAATAGTTATGTGATCACCAAGCTAGGAAAGAAGTTTGAGATGGATCCTTTTTCAGAGCCTAATGAGGAGAAGCATGTGGGGACAAGTGTGATGTTATTGAGTGTAAAGGAGTTTCTAAAGGCCATGAAGAAGGAGAGAGGAGTCTATTGTGCAGTGATAGTGAAGCCAAAGGATGAGACCAAAGAGAAAGTCAACATGCCACCAGAGATACAAACACTATTGGAAAGGTACCATGACATAGTGGATAATGGAATGCCAAGTGCATTACCACCTATGAGGGATGTAAGCCATTAGATTGACCCCATTCCTGGAGCAAATTTACCAAACAAAACTACATATAAAATGACACCAAGTCAAAATGCAGAGATAGCCAAGCAAATTCAAGATTTGTTGGATAAGGGTTTGTTAAGGAAGAGTTTAAGCCCATGTGATGTACCTATAGCACTTGCACTTAAGAAGGATGGTAAATGGAGGATGTGTATAGACTACAGGGCTATAAACAAGATCACAATCAGGTATAGGTTTCCAATGCCCCGGATAGAAGATTTGAGGGACAATTTGGGAGTTTCTTGTAACACCCCAAAATTGGCATCTTGCAACCCTAACCTATTTTGTTGCATTTTTCATTCTTCTGAATCATCAAAGTCCTATTGTACTAGGAAATTATGAGTTTTGACTAACTCTACTCGAGCTGAGTGTCAAATGTAGAAAATCCTAAATCTGGATTAATCATAACATTATATTTAATTCCTAAATATCAATTGGCTAAACCAACCCTATGATAGAATTAATTTAATTATAAAGTCCTAGCACTTTAATCAGATTAAATTCACCCCTTTTAGCTAAAACACATAAAAAGGAATTAAATAATATTTAATTATTAAATAAATATCCTCATTTCAAAAATTGAATTTAATTATTCAAATAATTGAGAAAAACATATTTATGAGGTCACACTTTATTTATTTAATTAAATATTCTCTCAAAAATCTTCTCTTCAGTTCAGAAATGGAAACTTTGAATTAACTGTGCTTTAAAGAGAAATAAAACAGTTAAAATTAAAAAAAAATAGTTAAAACAAAGATAAAATAGTTCATTGTTTTCTTTTAAAGAAAACTTGCTAATATGAGCTGGCTTTTTTATCTGTTTTATTTAAAAATGAAACTTTCTATTCTGAGCAGGCTCTCAATCTATAAAAGAGCTCCCATTTCTCATTCAAAGTCTGCAGTCATTTTTATGCACTATTAGAATAACGAATTGCTGCTACCTTTAGTTCATAATCTGATTTCTAGTTAAAAACTCTCATTTGCAATAGATTAATGTCAATTTCCTAGATTAATTGCATTGCAATCATGTCTTAGTTTAATCTCATTTTAATTTTTAGATTAATCTTGCATCTTTCATGTTCTTAGATTAATCTTGCATTGCATTCATGGAGAAAAATCCTTCATTCTTAGACTAGTCTAGGTTGTAAGATTCTCGTTCTGAGAGCTATTCAAAACTCCATCTTGATAGAAGGCAACATGTCGAATCATATAGGCATGCAGGATGAATAACTCATATTCAATCCTATATGTGACTAATGAACAACGACTATGTTGAAGTGTATGGTTGAATAACATGGCCAAATTTAGCATATACATTTCTGGCGCACCCACCATGGGGCAGAACATCTATTTCTGTCATCACATTTGAATTAGTTTTGAAAATCAAGGATTATGTTTGTACTCTAATTTTGTAGGTAAAACAATGCATTTCATCTTTGTTTTAGTGTGGAGCAAGTTTGAAAATTCCTTCTATCTTCTATCTATTATTATCTCAGTGCCTTTTAAGCTCTCCTTTTGAGCCAAATCCGACTGCACCATTGTGTCCAGAACATCATTTTGGTTGAAAACGAATGTAAACTTGCCCATATCCAGTGAAAGTCACATTTGTGGTAATTTTTTTTGCCCAAATAGTGCATGCGACCCTTTTGCATAGAAATTGAGGCAGATTTCTGATCATCTCTAAACACAGCCTAAGGCATATTTTTTGAAAAAAACAAAAATCAGATTTTTTTCACTATGTTAAATTTGACGGCCGTCAAACCATCATTCTACATGACCCTCTGTGACAGCCATGAAATCATCAAATTTAAACTCACAGTTTGATGACATTAGCAGGGTTTGAAAAATCTTTAGCCTTCACCATTGAGCTTTTTGAATTTGTAGTCTAACTTTAAACGATCATATCTTGCTCATTTTAGGGCCAAATTGAGGGCAATTTTTTTTTATTTTGGGTAGAATTGTCTGAAGATTTATGGTTTTTTCTTAGTTTCTGAATTGTAGTCATAGATTTATCATAAATTTAAGGTTTTCATCACTGTACCTATCTAATCCTCAGTTTTGCAGCTTCCAAAGCCTCATACGGGTTCATACGGTAACATTTTTTAGTCCAATTTTTTTTTAAAGTGTGTGATTTTTTATCTATTTTCTAAATATGCAATCATATTTATGATTTTCTATTTTTTTAATGCTAATAAGTTTTGGGCTTTATTTTTCTCTAACTTATCTTGTTGATTACATCCTAACAGTGGTTTGCATGATGTTTGAAAAGAAGACTAAAAACATAAACTACTAACGAATCGTCTTGCAGGTTGCCTTGATTGATAGTGTGCTAAACATTGTGCTTGTATTTTGTTTTGTTTTATTAAAATAGAAACCCACATGCAAGACTTCTAAAATGCACTTCTATTTGATATTTTTAGGAATGACAATGATGTCGGGAAACTATGCTCTCGCCCTTTTGGGATGATAAAAAATCTAGAAACATTATTGTCATTTTCTTGTGTTTGAAGTGTCTTTTAGATTATAATCCTAAGAATTATATGAACATATCCTCTCCCCTTGCCTTTGTGGATCTTGGGTGTAAGAGAAACTCATATAGTTATTTTAGCGTGGCTACCTCCTGAGTGCTTTAATAGAGCCAGTGAGAGTGGATTTCCCAATCGGTAACAAGCTAAAGCCAAGCCCTTCTGAACTGGTATATAAAAAATACCATTGTGATTAGTCTCACAATGGATAGGTGTGAATTCGTTGTGGCAACCAAAATCTCCTCTAGTACCCTAGTGGTGCGTTAAAGTCCCTACATTGTTAAGGTGAAAAACTTTCTTTGAAAGGACTGGGAGAGCCCCCTTTATTGGGAAAACAAATTGATCACAACCAGCTGAATAGATGCCCTTGACTACAAACTTTGTTTTAGTGACCAAAAACCCTCTATCTATTGGCATGGAAGGTCAGAGACTGACTAAGACATCCCACATTTTTGTGGCTCTTAGTAGAGACAACAATCCTTTGGGAAGTGATTCTCTTGGGATTCGAAGCTTGGTGTGCCTGAGAAGTGAGTGCACATGTAAGGAGGAGCCCGTGCTTCCAAGCTTCTAAGTTGTCTACTATGAGTAGGCATGGATGAACTTTGGTTCAAGTGGGAATTCAACAGATATTGCCCTGGCTTACCTAGGATTGTGGTGTGTCTATTTTTTTTACAACAAACAATATCCATGATGTTTTTTGCATGAGTGTTTAGTAAAACAACAAAAAAAACAATCAAATGATCTGGAAAACTATAAACTTTGGATATTTGCCTATCTTGTCTTGTCTGAAACTCTATCGAAACTCTGTCAAATTTGTTTCAAAAACTTGTCAAAACTTTGTCTTTCATCGGTCTATCCTACTACATTTAGTCTATTCTAAAATTTGCACTGTCATAATGCTTCTTCTAGTTCACATGCAACTGCAATCTGTTGTTAGTCTAACCTATCGCTATCTTGAAATCTGATGTTGTTACACTTGTCCAATTGACCGAGTCCTTTGTTCAATCTTATCATCTTTGTCTGCGCTTTCCTTGCTCTGAGTTGTGAGAGCAAGTTTGTTAACCTTGACTCAAGATCAGAGTGTTTTTCTATCTCCTTCTCAATTGGATGTTTATCTCTTGGTCTCTTTGGTCTTGGCCTTGGATAACACTTTAGGTATCATCACAGTGTCAGTCAAGTGAATCAACTTATTTATGCTTATGTGAACTAGAAGTCATTTTAAGGAACTCTGGAAATATATCACGTTGCTGTCCAATTCTGTATTTGTTGTGAAGGTTCTGTCTGAATCTTCACAAATCCATGCTTTCATCAACGTCATCACTAGTCTATCTTTTACTGCAATCTGTTGATAGTCTGACTCATTGCTGTTTCAAAATCTGACTTTGTTGTGCTAGTCCAAGTGACCTGTTACCTCATCATCTTTGTCTACGTTGTCCTTATCCTGAGTTGCAAAAGCAGGTTCCTCAACCTTGACTCAAAATTGAAGTCATTGCTATCTCTGTCCCAGTTGGACATTATCTCCTTTGTCCTTTGGTCTTGGACTTAATCAACACTTTAGATATCACTTCAACACCTCTCAGTCAATAAATTGATTCATCATACCTTCTCTTCAATCTTCTAAGCAAGTGCATCAAATCAATCTTACAATGTCTAAAAGCAAAGAAGAGATTCTTAGGACAACTTTATTAAAACAACTTCAAACTTTGGAATATGAACTCCAAGGATTAAAGGGGAAAAATGATACTCCATCTGATGAAACCTCCTTAAGATCAACCTATCCTTTTCTATTTGATCATGATTCTCACATCTCTCCACTTTCTTCCAACATGGATAAATCTTGGTATGACAATCCCATCTTTGTTCAAGAACAGTTTTATGACAATCCTATCTTTGATCAAGAGAATGTTGAGGAAACTATGACAAAATCAGATGAAATCCTTTTCTATCTGCAAAAGAAGGATATTGAAAGTCAAGAAGCATCTAATTATCCTTTAAAGAGAATCTTTACTTGTTTGGGACAATCTTATGAATCTGTATTGGCAGAACTTCTTGAGCATGACCTCATCACATTACCTCAAGTCACATCACATTGATTGAGATTCTTAAGTAACTATTGTGCATATCATCATTATTACAAGCATAAAAATTCATCTTGCATGGAGTTGAAACATAAAATCCAAGGTCTCATAGATTATGGCATAATCAAAGTGGAAAATCCTAATGAATCATCTAGTGAAGATACTAATCTCAAGTGTGATCGCTATCAGGAATCTATGTCTAGCAATGGTTTGCATATCCCATCTACTTCTTCCACTATTCCTCCATCTCCTAAAGCTTCCCCATCTCTATCAATAATTGAGCCTAATGACGACTATGTTTACTCTCAAGGATTACCTCTAAAAGAGATCCAAGCTAATAAACATACAGATGCAAGCCTTTCTCCGGCTCTAAAGATCATAGACCCCAAGCTTCCATGTGATTCAATACTTATCATGCCTACTCAAAATGATACTCCATTAGCCTTTCAAGAATACCTCATGCATATCAAAACTCCCACCTCGTGCATAGAAGTGGCTCCATGTCAAGAGGGAAATCCAATGTGTGAAGAAACAAATATCAGCAATGATCAAGATCAAGACACCATCCATCCTTATCCAATGGTTGACCAAAGTCACACATCTCAAGAGTCTCATAATGATTTTATCATCCCCTTCCATTTCTTCCCCGAAGAAACTCTTACATCTCCTATATCTTATCCAAATACCAAGCAAGATCAAGATATCCTTTCCACCATCTCTAAGGAACCTATTAAAAATCAAGAGAAAAGTATCCTTTGTACACCATCTCATGATCCTTGTCATGATTAGAGAATCAATCCCTTGTATAAAAATACATCCCATCAAGATTCAATTGATCCTATCAAAGATACTCATGCTCCTGTTGATATAAAGATGAATTCTAAAGAGAAGAGCCTTGTTCATGCAACTCACTCTAAAGATGTTGATATCCCCTCCACACTTTATATCCCTCCATTCAAACATAAGCATCAGTCTTCTCCATCTTCCAAATCCATCCTTGGTCCCTACATCCCAAAGCTGAGACTGTCAAACCT
>MU226255.1:4374449-4388513 GCA_018584345.1 Thuja plicata
CCAAGATCCATATCAAAACCTAAATCCATTTCACACACTTTTCCTCTATCATTCCACCATCCTTCAAGATGTGTGTCGATGTTGATCTTGCCTACACAAACTTTTCAATACCCTATCCAATATCCTGTACCTACCTCCTATGCATCCATCTCATATTCCTACTATTCCTCTCATCTAATCCATCACATAAATCCTTGAATACCATCTCCCTTATGCTCCATATCAATCTTCTTTACCATAACCCTATCAACATTTGTGAGCATACTTTCAGCGGCCTTGGCCTATTATAGCATATCTTTTAGAGGAGCACTATCTAAAGAGCTAGAAGCTTAAGTTCCTCCATAAAATAAAAATGATGAAAAAAAAGAAAAAGTGCCTTGGTGAAAACCTGGTAAATAGGCACCTTGGTAGAAAAAGTAAAGATAAATCAATCCGTCCTATGGTGAAAACCACTGCTTGTGGCACCTTGGATAAGTACCATGATAAAAACCTGGCAATCAAGTGTCATGCGTAATTCCTCCTACTTGCACTCTTCACTTGGGGGCAAGTTCCTTCCATGTCATATTCTCCCATCATATCTTACATCCAGCTAGCTCGTGAACATCCATGTTCCTTCTGCTAATCTTGACAAGGTTGAGCCTATCCATGAGCATCATGTGTCTTGAGATTCATGATCCCTTTCATCAGCCTATTTACTTTCTCTCATGCATGCTACCCTATCATGATCTTTCTTATCCCAAGCCTATCCTTCCTATCTTTGTGCATTCCTATCATAATCCAAAACATGCACTTATACCTCCATCAACCTTTATCCTGATCATAGCTATATCCTATCCTATGAAATTGACCCCTTGGTCTTGATCAAAATTGAAAAATAAGTTCTTATAAGTCTCTTGAAATGTCCACTCTTTTGGACCACATACTTTTCATGACATCAGGTCATTACCCTAAATGATATACAACATCACTCCATGAGCCTACATTGCTATATTATTTTTTCCCTAGCTTGGGTAATCATGAAGAGACTGCCCTTGAGGGTCACATTCACCCTCTTCATCCATCATTGGCTATTTGTCTCATACATCATCTTTCTAATCCATCTACAATGTCCTACACCTTGCTAGACATTGAGGCAAACCATTGTGATCTTGCTTGAGATCGAGTAATCTCTAAAAATCTAAAAATTACAAAATCTTTAAAAATCTAAAAATCGTAAAAAGTCCTAAAAAAATGATCATCTTGGTGCAAACCTAGCAATAGGCACTTTTGATGCATCCACCAAAAAAAATAAAAAAATAAAAAATCTTTATTGACTATCTTTCAATCAACAGGTGTCAGGGCAATCTAACCCTGACTCCTGAAGATTGAGCCTTATTCTAGAGACAGTCTTTTGAAAGGTGATAAATGTTCTGGTGTCTGGGAAATCTAACCCAGATTCTTGGGAGTCAACATGCTCTTAGTTACCTTCAAGACACCAACTTACATGGATTGAAACTGGTCATACTCTCGGGGCAACCCTCCTAGTCTAGGGGGCACTGTCCTATTACCTTTTAAGGATCTACTTCGTAACATTCACCAGTGGTTCTCACTGCGTCTGCCTACTATCGCTTAGCTTATACTAAGTTCTCTCTCCTTGAGGATCTCCCTAACATCAGTCACTAGTGATTCTCACTGTGTCTGCCTACTGATTTCTAGCTAGTCCTACGATCTCTTCCTTTGAGAATCTCTCTTGTGTCAGTCACCAGTGGTTCTCACTACGTCTGCCTACTATCGCTTAGCTTATACTGAGATATCTTTCCTTGATAATCTCCCTTGCATCAGTCACCAGTGGTTCTCACTGTTTCTACCTACTAATGTCTAGCTAGTGCTATGATCTCTTCACTTGAGAATCTCCCTCGCGTCAGTCACCAGTGGTTCTCACTACGTTTGCCTACTATCACCATACTATTGAGATTTCTCACATCCGTTACAGTTGGAGTTATACTCAAATGCTATATCTATCGATACTCAGTCTTGACGACCCTTTTCTTTAGTTTGTACATAGCTTTCGGTCACTTTCAATACACTCTGGTTCCTTTGCAAACCCTACTAACTTACCACTGATTCAGCGCCATACGCCTGGGGGAAACCAAATCTAGTTTTCCCTTGCAACATCTGTCAAGTTAGTCATTATTACTTGGGGGCATGGGTCCCTAATTTGATCACATCTTTGGTTTACACCCGAGTCAGTAATCTTTTCACTTCTGCAGGACAACTCGCTATTGACACAGACTGGTGTTTCTCAACACCCCAATTAAAATAGTGTTTCTCAACACTATCTTTGGAAACATCTATATTTTTCAACACACATTGGATATCTCAAATGTAAACATCTATCGATGACAATCAAACATAATGCACTCACAAGCACAATGGTGTTTTTCAACACCTCTAAACATGAACACATCCAAAAACTTTGAAACATGATGAGCTATGATTGAATTTCTCTTTGTATGCTACTTGTTCTCATTGATTTAGTTCTTCTTTTTCTTTGTCTACTACTTTTTGGTGTGGCTCCGATGATCTAACAATGTCAAATGGCCAAGGTGTATGTGATAAGAGCTCCCGTATTAAGGTGGAAAAGTCTCACATCCCTCGATCTTGTTTATTTGTACGCCATGGTGAGGTCAAAACTATCTCCTTGAATATTATTACTCTATTTGTTTACTTACAATCACTCTCATGGTTATCTTGGCTTTGAATGCCTCGATACTGGTGTACTCTTGCAACATCAACTAGAAACAATGTTCATGTCATCTTGGCTTTTGTGCCCTGGTGCTTACATTCATTTCCTACATCTTATCCAATGAAAGTCATATTCATATTATTATGGTCGTAGTGGCACCAGTAAGGATTGTATCAACTTCGATGTTCCAAAAATGCTCAATGATGATAATTATATGATGGGTCTCACAACCATGTCCTAGGAATTGCATCTAGCATAGGACTGCATTTTCATTCTAGACTTGCATTGTGGCAGAAATTCGATGCTCACTTCATTACATTCTCCTGGATTTGTACTTTGAGGAGTTCTTCTTCAATGTTTTGGCTTCATCACTACTACACAAGTGTTTGATCCTCCCTCTCTATCTTCAACTATATGCTCAATCTATTTTCGGGATCAAAATCAAAATCTGACACTCCTATATCGTTCAAAATCACATTTTAATTTTTTTTGGAACCGACGCGATCGGACGCTTGTGCAGTCAACTTTCTGATGTCACTTTCTTGTCAGAATCTTATCTTATCATCATTTTCTCAAATCTTCAACTCTTTTTATCAAAAGTCAATTCTAGTCAACTCTAGTCAACCCTAGTCAAACTTGGTCAACTACACCTCAAAATACTCAAAATTGATTCTGAATCTTTTGAATTCTTCCGTAATCTATTCTGAGTTCTTTTGGACCCTTTATTGAACATCTATCTATGATTTCTCGCTCTCAATCATCATTATGATGTGTCATCTTTCCATTTCGCTCCCGAGGGATAGGATGATTACATCATTGAATCTATTTCCAATCAATCCAATCTGATCTTCAAAAGTCCTCATTGCTAGGGGTATCTCACCACTTGGGACATGTTCAGTTTTTGTTCTTCAAAGTCAAAATTGGATACTCCACAATCACTAAGGGCATCTCTGTTCCTTACATCTTGTCATCTATTAGGTATCTAAACAATCTAACCTACATCCCTGAGGATCAAGCTTCATTTTGGAGATGATTCTCGAAATCTCAATCTATTAAGTATCTGAGAAATCTAACTCAGATTCTTGAGGATCAAGTTTTGTTCTGGAGATGATTCTCAAAATCTCATCTATTGGGAATTGGGGCAATATAACCTTGACTCCTGAAAATCAAGCTCCATTCTAGAGATGATTCTAAAACTCAATCTAACCAGTGTCTGGGCAATCTAACCTAGATTATGGGGGACTAAGCTTTGTTCTAAAGATAGTCCTAAAAATCTCTATTGACTATCTTTTTATGGACAGGTATCGAGGCAATCTAACCCTGACTCCTGAAGGTTGAGCCTCATTCTGGGGATAGTCTTTTGAAAGATGTCAATCTATTAGGTATCTAAGAAATCTAACTTGGATCCCTGAGGATCAAGCTTCATTCTGGAGATGATTCTCAAAATCTTAATCTATTAGGTATCAGAGCAATCTAACTCAGATCCCTGAGGATCAAGCTTCATTCTAGAGATGATTCTCGAAATCTTAATCTAATAGGTATCGGGGCAATATGACCCAAATCCCTGAGGATCAAGCTTTGTTCTAGAGATGACCCTCAAAAACTCTACTTGACCAGCATCTTGGCAATCTAACCTAGACTTTGGAGAGTTAAGCTTTGTCCTAAAGATGGCTCTGAAATCTTCATCAATCGATCTTTGCATCACCAATTTTTAAAATCTATTCTTCCGTGCTTCAGGCATCAGACTATTCTTTGAATCAATGTGCTCCTCACACATAAATTCAAAGAGGGGAAAAATGTAACACCCTAAAATTTTCATATTGCAACCCTAACCAATTTTGTTGCATTTGTCATTCTTCTGAATCATCAAAGTCCTATTGTACTAGGCAATTTTGAGTTTTGACTGACTCTACTCGACCTGAGTGTCAAACGCAGAAAATCCTAAATCTGCATTAATCATAACATTATATTTAATTCCTAAATATCAATTGACTAAACAAACCCTATGATTGAATTAATTTAATTATAAATTCCTAGCACTTTAATTAAATTAAATTCACCCCTTTTAGCTAAAACACATAAAAAGGAATTAAATAATATTTAATTATTAAATAAATATCCTCATTTCAAAAACTGAATTTAATTATTCAAGTAATTGAGAAAAACATATTTATGAGGTCACACTTTATTTATTTAATTAAATATTCTCTCAAAAATCTTCTCTTCAGTTCAGAAATGGAAACTTTGAATTAACTGTGCTTTAAAGAGAAAGAAAACAGTTAAAATAAAAAAGAAAATAGTTAAAACAAAGAGAAAATAGTTCACTGTTTTCTTTTAAAGAAAACTTGCTAATATGAGCTGGCTTTTTTATCTGTTTTATTTGAAAAGGAAACTTTCTATTCTGAGCAAGCTCTCAATTTATAAAAGAGCTCCCATTTCTCATTCAAAGCCCGTAGTCATTTTTTATGCATTGTTAGAATAACGAATTGCTGCTACATTTAGTTCATAATCTCATTTCTAGTTAAAAACTCTCATTTTCAATAGATTAATGTCAATTTATTAGATTAATTGCATTGCAATCATGTCTTAGTTTAATCTCATTTCAATTTTTAGATTAATATTACATCTTTCATGTTCTTAGATTAATCTTGCATTGCATTCATGGAGAAAAATCCTTCATTCTTAGACTGGTCTAGGTTGTGAGATTCTCGTTCTGAGATCTATTCAAAACCTCATCTAGATAGAAGGAAATAGGTCAAATCATATAGGCATGTGGAATGAATAACTCATATTCACTTCTGTATGTGGCTAATGAACAAGGACTATGTTGAAGTGTATAGTTGAATAACAAGGCCAAATTTAGCATATACAGTTCTTGTTACTTTTCTAAGGTGATTTGAAGTCAAGGTACCATCAGATAAGAGTGAGGCCTTGTGATGAGTGGAAGACATACTTCAAGACCAATGAAGGGATATATGAGTTGCTAGTAATGCCCTTTGGCCTAAGTAATGTACCTAGCACATTCACGAGGCTCATTCATGAATGAAGTGCTAGAAGATTTTATTGTTAAGTTTGTAATAGTTTACCTTGATGATATTTTGATATTTAGCAGGTCCAAGGAGGAGCACATGAAGAATTTGGAGATGGTCTTAAGGAGGCTACATCAAGAAAAATTGATGATAAATCAAGAAAAGTGTGAGTTTCTAAAAAATGAATTAGTTTACCTTGGTTTTGTGGTTGCTAATGGATGTATGAAGATGGACCCTAATAAAGTTAAGTCCATTTTGGAATGGCCTAAACCTAGGTCCATAGGAGATGTTAGGAGTTTCCATGGGTTGGCCTCCTACTATAGGAAATTTGTGAGAAATTTTAGTCATGTGTGTGCCCCTATTCTTAACACCATAAAAGGTGGAATCAAATGTAAGTTTGAGTGGACTGTGGCAGCAGACCAAGGGTTTGAAATGTTAAAGAAGAGGATTTCAGAACAACCTACTCTTAGTTTCCCTAATTTCAATCAGCTATTTTTGGTAGAGTGTGATGCTAGCAAGCTAGCTATTGGAGCAGTGCTAAGCCAAGAGGGACATCATGTGGCTTTCTTCTTAGAGAAGTTGAATGAGGCTAAACAAAAGTACTCTACCTATGATTTGGAGTTATATAATATGGTACAAGCCCTTAAAAAGTGGAGACACTACCAATTACCAAGGGAGTTTGTGGTCTACACTGATAACCATGCTTTAAGTTTCTTCAATGGGAAAGAAAAATTGAATCAGAGGCACTTGAAGTGGGTAGAATCATTGCAGGCTTATACATTTGTTATAAAGCATAAAACACGTGTTAGCAATAAGGTTGCAAATTATCTTAGTAGAAGAGTACTCACAATACAAGAGATACAATTACAAAGTGTAGGGATGGATGATTTGAAGGACCTCTACAAGGAGGACAAAGATTTCAGAGAAGCCCATAAAGCATGTGTGAAGTTTCAATAGGGTTTCAAAGTGGATTTCATTGAGTTTATGTTGTAGGAAGGCCTATTGTTTAAAGGACATCTTATGTGTATTCGTCAATGCTTAATGAGGGAAAATATTATGAAGGAGAAACACCAAGGTAGCTTGGGGGGGCACTTTGGAGTAGATAAAACATTGGAACAAGTGAATAGGCACTACTGTTGGCCTAAGTTACAATTAGATGTGAGGAGATTTGTAGAACAATGTCTGATTTGTTAGAGGGAAAAAAGATAAACTAGCAACAGTGGGTTGTACCAACTCCTATCCATACCCCAAAGGCCTTGGGAGTGTCTTAGTATGTATTTTTTTTGGTGGTTACCAAAGACACCTAGGGGTCATGACAATGTGTTTGTGGTGGTAGACCATTTTAGCAAAATGCAAAACTTAATTCCATGCAAGAAAACAAATGATGCTTCTCAAATTGCAGGTCTATTCTTTAGGGACACTGTAAGGATCCATGGATTGCTACTGAATATTGTAAGTGACAGAGATAGTAAGTTTGTGGGTCACTTTTGGAGGACCCTATGGAAGATGCTTGACACAAAATTGTCTTTCTCTTTAGCCTACCATCCAAAATCAGATGGAAAAATGGAGCTAGTCAATAGGTCTCTTGGGAACTTGCTAAGGTGTTTGACTAAACAACATGGATAGTGATGAGATCAAATCATAGGGCAAGCAAAGTTTTCCTATAATGATTCCATTAATAGGAGTATAGGTAAAATCCCCTTTGAGATAATATATGGAGTCAAGCCTAGAGGGATCTTAGAGTTGAGGGATCTCAGTTTGAAGGACAAGAGGAGTGCTAAAGGAGAGTCATTTGCAGAGCAAATGATGGAGCTTCATGATCAAGTCAATAAGACTTTACAAAAGCAAGTGGTGAAGTACAAATCCAAAACTTATCAGAAAAGAAGAGACTTGTAGTTCAAGGTAGGGGATCTAGTACTTTCCTATCTCAGGAAGGAGAGGATACCCAAGGGCCAGCACAATAAGATACTCATGAAGAAGATAGGGCCATTAAAGATTTTGCATAAGTATGGCAAGAATGCCTATGAAGTGGAGCTACCTCCTGATTTGGGGATTTCACCCATTTTCAATTTTTGTGACTTTTACCCCTACAAGGGATCATCTCTAGACACATGTCAGTCTATTCTTGCAAACTTCGAGGATGATGATTGGATGAAAGACTTACCTAGCCCAATGCAACTAAAATTGGAATGTGTACTGGATTCTAAAGTGATAAAGAAGAAAAGGAAGGGTAACTACAAGGAGTACCTCATCAAGTGGCATGGACTACCTGAATCTGAGGCCACTTGGATGACAAAGGTAGATATTTTGAAACATGGAGTCACCATTGAAGACCTCCTAACTCAAGGGACTTGATTTATTTTTTTCCAGGGGAGTATGGTCTAGGGTACCTCCCTATTTGATTTTTTGGTGTGTTTTAGGGTTGTCTTAGTTGTTTGTGTGTGGTTTGGAATAGGGTCCAATGAGTTGGATGCAATGATAAGTTAACTTCATGTTTGTAAGAGTGATTGTGCTCATTAAGAGTTTTAGGGTCATTTTGGCTTTAATAGTGAAAATTTGATATTTTAGTGTAATGTGGGTTTGAGGAGTGTTTTAGGACCCTACATATCCTATCTAGGGTCATCAAATTCAAACTCACCCATCGAGTTGACAAGAAAAGTCAAAATGTTGAAAGTGCAAAAAGTTGCTTGAGAAATTTTTTCAAGAAATTGCAAAATGTAGTTAGATCAGTTGTAAGTACCCCATGCTTGTATATGAGCATGGATTCAATTTTTTAAAGAGGTTAATGAAATTTTGGGGATTGCAACAATTATTGTAGCACTTCTGTACGGATGTCTATCATTGTTTTCTTGTAATCTGCATTCTCTCTTTGCTAGTGTATGGCTATGTATGGATTGGCATAGGTGATCAAACCCCATGGGGGTGTAGTGGTTTCAATTAGCTTCCCTTTTTCAGTAGATATTTTTTCTCCAAGTTTTTTTAGTGTAAAGTTATTGAATTTTGAAGGTCACTAGTCTGCAAGTGACTTCACAGTGTTGTTTAGTTAGAAATGGCTCTGACCTAAGAACCCACTAGTGGATTTGAATAAAAACATGGGGGAAGTAGGGTTAGACTCTATAAATAGGATTTTTTTTTTTCATTATTGTAGTTTCAATGGATTTACTAGACCAAACAGGAAGCCCTATGGCTAACTGGTGAATCCAGGTGCGCCAGGACAAGGAGAAGAAAGAATTGGTTCGAGCACTCATGACCTTTTGAAAAAGACTTAGTGGAATTTTAAGATGCCCTAGATAGTCTCCTAAAAGGATTCAAAGGTGGAAGGAGGTGAATATAATTTTGGAGACCATTTTGACAATTTTTTATGTTGACTGGTCCAAAGGCCTAATTAGTAGGCTAAAAACTAGGGGCTGCAAGAAACTAGGGTTGTGGGTGCATCCAGAGGTTAAGAATTTGGATTATGATAGAGTTTGTTGATACCTTGAATATTTTCAAGGTATTTTGTGGAGTCATTTGGATTATTTGAGATAAATAATCCAAAATGAATTTAGACCTACTAGGGAATTGGCAATTAGGCCTCCTAGTGAAATTGGGACCAATTGGATTGGAAGGGTGTGTAGAAGTATGGGAAAGAGTTTAGAATGATCTTGGATGGGTCAAGAATATAGATAAGAGTCTTGGGGAGTGTATTGGAAGATCCTAAGTATGGGTTTGGAATCCTAGGAGAGGATTTAGTGAAGAAGTCTAGGCACTTGGGGAACTAGTTGGACTAGTTAAGCCTAGGAACTTTGGAACCTTCCAAAGATCAACTATACCTTGGAGGAGAAGTTGATTGTGAGGGTATTGGAGATAATAATTGGGAAACAATCCAAAAATAAGTAACCATTGGATGGTTAGGAGAGAGAAAGAATCCAATTGAGTGGAGAAAATACTAGAGTTCTAAACCCTCTGCATCACCAAGACATTGTGGAGGAAGAATAATGGAATAAGGAAACATCAAGTCTAATTCTAAATACAATACAAAATAAATTAGTCTATAATAGTTACAAAAGTTATTGATATACAACAAAGGGGGAGAAAATATGTGAAATTCCCTTCTAAGTTGGTGACCCCATGATGTATGTGCTATGTCTTTCCATGTGGGAGCTAAAAGAAACAATACATCAGATACCCTCCACAGGTGGAGAAATATAGTTGGTTGAAAGAGGTTTCATTTATGGAGCTTCAATTATCATGATCCACACAAAATGCATTTATTGAAAAGGATTTAGAAACTTTCAAACAAATGCAATTGGAAGATGTATAACCCAATTCCAGAACCTTGGCCAGAATCCTCCATGCCTATGCCAAAATGTGAGTTTTGGAAGAGGGTGTGGACATCCAAAGTATAAAGGATAAAAGAAAAGTATTAGATATTTTAGTTTCAATTGCATTGGTAGATATGTACACAAAATTTTGAAGCATAGACAAGGCATTTGAGCTCTTTCAAAAAATGCATCAAAGAAATGTGGTATCATGGAATGCCATGATTGTAGGATACGTACAAAATGGATTTTTTTGAGAAGGCTTTAGAAAATTTCAAGAAAATGCAAATGGTATTTGTAAAGCTGAATTCTGCAACCTTTGCCAGCATCCTCCCTGCATGTGCCAAAATGGGATCTTTGGAATAGGGTATAGACATCCACCAAAGCATAATAGAATGGGGATTTTTGTCACTACTCGTTAGCATAAAATTGGTACCTTTCATCTAGTTTCCATCTTGGGTTTTATTCTCTAAGTCATGTATGATCACTATCATTTAACAATGATACCTTTCATCGTAGACTGTGGCCTTATTGAAACTATATTAGGTGAGTGTACCCCAATTTTTTCATGGAAATAACCTTTGGAGATAATGCATCTTTTCACTTCTACAGTGATGCTCTTACCAAAATAAGGAACTTTTATGTCACTCATATCTCTGTCCCCTTGGCTATCCTTCATACTTAATTAAGTCCATAGTGAAAGAGTGATAAAGAGGAGAAGATCTTGTGGTTGTCATGACTAGCAGTAGTAAAGGATAGAGCGGTGCTTCACAATGAAAATAATGAGTTCCAACAATGATATTAAAGGTGAAGAATGTAGTAATTGGGAACAATAATATTTCCAATAAAAATAGTGACATCCAGTGTTGAAGGATAGTGGTGGATATGTGTTAAGAGTTGGAAAATCATTATATGAAATAGTGGACTTAAAGAACATCTAGATAATAGAATTCAAAACCAAATCCAAGGACTAATTATATCAACAAAGAACCAAAGATTAAAAAGGAAACAAAATGAATATGAATTCTTATGAAAATGAATGGAAACAAGATATTGGCTCTCTTTGTTATCACCAAATGGTTTATTGGATTCATCCACTATTACTGTCATTATAACATCACCATCACTGATATAAGAATCATGCCCTACTATGACCTAATACTAATAATAGATTTACCCCTCTGCTCATGATATTGAAAGGATTTTTACTGATCCAAAGTTCATATTTCATTCTCTTAAATAATTTTTGGTTCACTGCTCTAGATCTATTCAATAAAATATTATATGTAGTCTTGATTCTTGAGGAGGACAATGAAACTTGGTAAATAATAGTTGATTAGAAACACCATCTAGTTGAGCTCCATTTCCTCAATTTCCTCAATTATTATTGGATATTGTTGTCTTGACTCCATCTCTTCTCAAGTTCATAATGTTGCTTCCCTATGCCATAAAATGGTTATCTTTACTTTGATAATAATTACATCTTTGTCATTGCATTGACCAGTATTTTCTCATCTTCAATGAATCATTGTATTTTCATAGAAGGAACATGTCTCATGAAAATGGATTCAAATTCATGTTGTTACAAATCCCATTTCATTGATTTGTATCTCTAATTTTACACATTCTCAAACTTTCTTTTAAATTATTTAAAGAGGACTTTTAATGGTGTTCTCTAACCTTGATATTACTTGTTAGAATAACTGAGAGGGGGGAGGGTGAATTAGTAGCCTTAAAATAATTCCAAAAATCCAACCAAAAATTTTATCTCAAATATAATATCCTCTAGTTATCTTTCAGTCCATCAAGATATATGCCTTAAATAACTTTAACAAAAATAACCTGCTCGGTAAGATATACTATTTATCTTTTCTAGACTTTATCAAAGAGCAGTAAATAAACTTAGTGTTAACTGACCAATCCAGTTTCAATAGTGTGTAAAAAAAAATATCAATGCAATAAACCATATACATGTTTTCCACATAGATTTTAATGTGGAAACCCTATTAAGGGAAAAACCACTTGGGACTGGTAACCCAAAATTTTTCACTCTTCTAAAGTGAGCTCGGTGAAGAGCCAACCCTGTTAAAGGTTACAAACACACTATTAAGTGAGACCTTATTAGAGGATTTAAAAATAGTAGTTTTTCTTTTGACCTAGCACGCACTATCCTGCCAACAAGAAAACATTTTGATACTCTTGAGTATCTCAATACATTAAGGACTGTTAAATCCCACTCGGTTAAGAGATTTTATGAATCAATGGTTAAACTGATACAGTAAATGATATGTTCATAATAAAACTTTAACTTGCAGATATTTAGATCTATTGTTAGTCTAATAATACCTCTCTAATCAATGTTCACTTTAGTTCCTTTTCTTTCTTTCTTTCTTTGTTCTTTCGGCTTGGTGAATGCTCTGTCCTCTATTTCTTGGTGTCTGTAGAATTCCTTGGCTCTGTCCTTCAGCATGTATGATTAGATCTGCATGAAGAATTCTATCTTCACCACAATATATTTGGCATTCCTCTTTTTTCATAATGAATTCCTTGTCTCTTTATATAGACATGATTAGCTCCAAAATCTCCTTATTTTTGTCGTAGATCACTTCTTGATCCATAAAACTCATCATTCTTTGCTTTCTCCCGTAAAGCTCTCCTTTAGTTTTATTCTGTAGATCTGTCCTTGATAACTACACTTTAAATCTCTTCCATGCTTTAGTTTAACTGATCATTAGAAATAAAGAAATCAATCGGTCAATCTCTAAATATAGCTCTTGCCAGCTAATTAGTTTTGTCATTCTTGAACTTCAGTTCTGATCGGTCATCAACTTCAGTTATGCTTGGTAGAAACTTCAGTTATGATCGGTAGAAAATTTAGTTATGCTTAGTACTCAGTATACACTATGAACTACTCGGTGACACTTTCTCAATAATTCTTTCTCGGTTACTACTGTGCTTGGTTTACACCGTCCATTAGTGTTTACTATCACTCAATGTATATGTTAGCACTTTTTCTCGCAACACAACCTTAATGTGATAGTATACTTGTATAATTGAATGAAAAATCCTATTTCATGCAAGAGAAAGGCTAATTAGTGAGGGTATTAGATAACATCTGGGGAGACTGTTACCTACTCCTTTTTTGAGATCCACTAACTCAGGCAGGTATTACCTATGGATGATTACTGAATGACACTATCTTTTAAGTGGATTATCTTCTTACTAATTTTCTGAAATGCCTTTTAATGAATCAATAAGTAGATGAATATGAAAATGACTATGAACATTCTGATATAGAGTTTAATTATCCAAACTAGTATTTTGACAACAACAAGTAGTAATGCAATAAGGATTCTCATCCTTCTTCCTTTTTCAGTCCTTATGAACTTTAGGAGGGATAACCTATTTTGATTCTCTCTTAAAGGAATCAGAAAACTGAATTTTATTCCTTAAACACAATTACTTGAATGGAATATAAATTTGAAATGTGAATAATTGGATAAATTAAAATATTGGTTGGTTAATGAACAAATACTTAGCCAACTAAACCAGTGCCTAATCCTTGGGCTATGAGTCATATCTAGTATAAATCCACAGTAAGGTGATCAACAAAATACTTGCAACAAAGATAAAATACCTTACATATTATCCTATTTCTACTACTATGTCATCAAATCCTTAAACTAATGCTAAGCTCTCTGGGGTCACTTGAAATAATTAATCCTTTCTTGAAGGAGCTCACAAATGACTGTACAACCACCTTGTGATCAGTATGTCTAAGTGCCTTACAAATAAACAGACAAGAAATTTAACATAAATTAAAAGAGACAACCAAGATGCACAAAAGAGATTGAAAAATATTTGTATTAATGTCTTAAGGCTTCAAATACATTCAGATAGACAAATAGTACAAAGGCTCAGACAAATTTTAGTAGTTTGCCTTGTAACTCCATTTAATTAATTTTCAACTCCAAACCACTTACAAAATGATACAAGATATATATATATA